>BPLR01015773.1:0-16826 GCA_021605095.1 Caerostris extrusa | reverse complement strand
CACGCGGCTCCTTGGTAGTGCTAAGTGTAACGTCGGTGCAGTGCTTACCTTATGGCATGAAAGACAAATGTCTAAGTGTTTTCTAGTTGCATTGAGAACAATATAAATATATATTCCGTGCTTTGTTTGGAAAGCTTAATTCTCTCTTTGTATAAAAGTGTTCTGATTTTTCATCTGCATACTCCAGAGGTAATGACTTATTAAGATAAATCAATTTTGATAGATATTACGAGCATTTTGATACTTCAAATTCACTTTTTCTTTTAAAACAGGACTTGCTCGTCTTCTACGTAATTATGCAACAAAAATGAAACCTCAATTATTTTTAGTTTTCGAAAAAGCTCATAGATCAGAAACTAGAATCTTGAAATATTTTACAGAATTTATAACTGAAATTTTGGGATTGATTTGTATATAATTCGGTATTCAAATTTGTAAATTGTCAAACAGCTTAAAATAAAACGTACATAGCCTTTAATAAGTATTAATTAACCCGGTATTATCAAGTTTAAAATTCTATCAATTTTATATTTTAGTCAAAATAATACGCACAACTATTTTTATCTTTTATTTCATCTTTTTGTATCTGTAAACACGAATCAAGTTAATGAAAGATCAATGCTGTGCTTAAATATATATTATTTTGAGCAAAATATAGTAATCAAGTAAAAGTATTGAAAGTCGCATACAGTGCTATATGCCGATGGTCACCGAATATGCATCTAAATCTCATATATTGTAATTTGACGGCATTCATTTTATTTAGCAAGAGCTTATCCATTCTGTATGAGTACCTGAAATTCGATCATATATATTCTGTACTATATATTATATGTATGTATATATGTATATATTCTACAGAGCGACGTATATGGGTATGGGTGATGAAGGGAAAGCATCGTTGTAATTTCTCCGTATTGGCGTTTTATAGAGAATTTTTTTTTTTAAAAATTCATTCACTAATCAAAAGTAGACGCGAGATGCATTACACAGCGTGTCCCATTCACATGCGAATCTCGCGTCACTTAATTCGTTGGCGGCAACACGCGGACATCGTATTCTAGGATGAACACTCTTTTACAATAGCTGGACGCCTAATCACTTGGTCATCTATCGTCTTCTCGAACCTTAATTTCTCCACTTCTTTTATGTGGCTTCATATCCAATTGAAAACCCTCTGGTCTTTGGTACCACAGGTTAGGTTAGACTAGTGGCGATGTCATGGATGTTTGTGAGTGGTTAGAAATCCATGTCAAGCTGTAGGTTCCGGTCTAATTAGGCAAAAGTGTGCACAAAATGACGATATAGCCACAAACCAAACCACTTCTTTTCTATCAAATTAACTGGTCTATATCTCTAAGGTCGCTTTTCTGCACCCTAGGACTAATTAGATCAAGATCTACATTTTAAAATAAAGTAAATGTTGGTGAAAATACTTTTCAAAAAATCTTTGTTACATAAAAGTATCAGGGTAATCCACCGTGGTTTATATCATTGAAATTTATCCCTCTTAATGTTAGGGTGAATTGTATGAAAAATTGAACAAAATAATTTTTCAAATAAGTTTCCTAAATATTTGTGAGTCTACCAATTCCTTGACTGAATTTTATTTGGATATTTAACAGCAATTTTCTAACTGCCTGACAATATTCTTAAACATTTCCGCTTCATTCTTCATCCAAGAACATTTATTCGCTTGTTTTTATTTATTTATTTTTTGTGTAGTTAGATTGGCATTTTAAATTGATCGACATTTTGTCCTGTGCATTGAGGATTACGGAACGAAAGACAAATATTAAAAAACGTTTCAATTTAAGACAAAATTTCCAATTGTAAATATAGAAATGAGATATTTTTTTTTATTAAAAAATAATTACAGCCTAAAAACTGTAATTTAAGACCTACTTTGAACACTTGAAATCAATCTGCGAAAAATATACTTTCGTTTTTACAATATTTTATATTATAAAATCCCATTGCATAAAATAACAAGTTACCCAAAATATATTAAATGAACACCCATTTGAAACTGAAAAAAAATAGCAATTTTGATACGATTTATATTTAAAAGAGGAAAATTATACACTTAGAATTTTAAGCTTAAAAATTAATGATTTATTTACATTTTTTAAAAATAGTGAAAATCTAAAGAACAATTTTCCTAACAAATATTTTTTCAAAATTAATTCACATTTAAAATATTATGGAATGCCTTTAGAACGATATATCCTTTTGTAATAATTTTTTATATAATAAAATATGTTTTGTTACGTCTGAATTAACAACAAATTACGACCCTTTTTAAGAAATTGAATCTTTATTTGACATGTTAGCACCTATTTAAAACTATGAAAATTCTTAAAACAGAAACATTTGCTTTATGAAGAATATTATATTAATTACATTGTGCATGAAAGTAACAATACAGAAGGATTTAAACTAGCTGCAATACACTTACAAAGAAATATAACAAAACATTTATAAACACGAACGTAACACAAATTCGTAATAAAAATAGTACTGTTTTATGAAACATGAATGTATGCTTTTTAATATTTAAAATTTGACCGAATATAAATCAAATTTTATCTTAATAATTTAAAATTATTATGAAACCTAAAATGAACTATATATGATAATTATTAAAAAAGTTTTAAAAAATACAATTCTTCTAAAAACAATTTCTCACTGCAAAAATTTCATGACATTTAAAAACCTTAAAAACATTTATAAAAATTAATAGTTTTTTAAATTAAATAATTCCTCTGATAAATTTATCAAAATACGGGCCTGTTACTGTAAAAAGTGTTGTTCTCTTACCAATCATAATAATGTTTGTTATTCCCAGATGGATGTCATTTATCTTGTTAAAAAAGCTTTTAAATAAAATCAATTAATCAAATAAATTTTTATTACTTAAAATTAATTAATTATGTTAATCTTTAAAAGAATAATTTTTTCTAAAAAATGTTTTATTTTCAGATTTAAAAGCACAAAACACTTTTAAAATCAATATATTTTTAAAATAAATAATGCACATGAGATTTTATTAAACTTGAACAAAATAATTTTAAAAAGTTTCCTAAATATTTGTGAGTCTACCAATTCCTCACTGAATTTTATTTGGATATTTAACAGCAATTTTTCTGGGAGAAAAATAATAAAAATTTATTATTGTTTCTTTTGATAATCATTTGTATTACACAGAATATCCCAGATTTAATTCATTTATCAAGTTAAAAATGCTTTCATAAAATTTTTTTAAATTAAATATACCATTTGAATACGAACTTTCAGAATTAGGAGAAAATTTTCACATTACAACATTTATTATCCAGATTATTTTCTTTCTTTTTTTTTTCATCTGTTCTTCCAGAGGTTTGAACTTCTCCAAATGAGAACCACTTGTTTGGCCGAACTTCCGCAACGATTTTCCAAACCTTGTTTGTGTGTTTATATGCTTTACTGCAAAATTTACAAACATGAGGTCTTATTCCTGAATGAGTTATCATATGCATGTTTAAGTTACTTTTGCATAGGAATGCTTTGCTACATATTACGCAAACGTGAAGATTTCCTACGGTATGAATTAACAAATGTCCCTCGAAATCTTCTTCGCATTTGAAAGATCTGCCGCACTCCTTACAATAATAAGGATTTCTTACATGCATTCTCTCATGTTCATTTAGGGTACCCTTCTGTCCAAATGCTTTTCCACAGAGTGAGCAAACGGGAGGTCTCTCCCCGCTATGCACCAACTGGTGTCTTTAAATTCACTCAAATACTTATCTGCTCTCCCGCAATGTTCACACACGAAAGACAGATTTTTATGTTGTTCTTTACAATGATCCATTAAAAGGTCAAAAGTTAAAAATTCCCTTCCACATACATTGCATGTAGGAAATTTTATGGTTTGCCAAGTATTAGAAGTAGACATAATAAAAAAAATTCGATATAAAAGTATCAGGGTAACCCACCTTCCTTTATATCATTTAAGTTTATCACTATTTATGTTAGAATGAATTGTATAAAAATTTAACAAAATAATTCTTCAAATAAAGTTTCTAAATAGTTGTGAACCTACCAATTACTTGTCTGAATTTTGTTTGGATATGTAAAAGTAATTGTCTATGTGCTTAGAATAGTCTTAAGAAACATTTTTGGCTTCATTCTTCATCCAAGCATTTGAAGGTTTCATCTGTTTTTAAATTTTTTGTATAGTTAGATTGTCATTTAAACTCATTTTAGATTGTTCAAAAGTTTGTCCTGTGCATTGAGTATTATGGGATGAATGAAAGGCGACTATTAAAACACATCTCAATTTACGACACATTTACCGTAATTTTTATAAAATTACAAATTATACAAATAGAAGTGTTGTATTTCAGTTATTAAAATCATTTCACAACACCGCAACACTCATTTTCTCGTCAAGTACCTTCAAAATTCTTGAGTGCTGGCTTACTAAATGGAAAATCAAATTAAATGTTAATAAGACTGAAGCATACAGATCTTTCTCATACAAACTTTTTCTCATACAAACGCATTCCTTCCTCACACTATCTCTATCTACGGAGAGAATGTTATCTGGTCAAAACAAGCTAAATATCTCGGTGTTATTCTCGATAAAAATTTCCCTCTCTTCCACACATTATACGCATCCGCGATAAATTCAATAAACTCATTCGTATTCTCTATCCTTTAATTTGCCGTAACTCTCCAACCACCATAGACATTAAACTTCTTCTTATAAAACTTACATGAGGCCTACAACAACATATGCTAGCCCAGTTTGGGATCCGCTGCTAAGACAAATATTGATATTATTTGTCGCCCGCCAAATAAAATTCTTCGAATGATCATTAATGCCCCAGGGTTTTTCCGTAATAGTGATATCCACCATTCTCTCAAATTGCAAACAATCCTCAATTTTATTCAAAAGCTTGCGCATAACTTTTACTCGAATCTTCCTAATATTCAAAACGATTTAATCAAAAGGCTCCAGATTATGACATCCAAAACCCCAAAAATGCTAAACGTCCTCGAACCTCTCCCCCATAATTGATTCCACTTCCCACCCTGACTTGTTCCCGTCTTTTACCCAATGCGTTTCCGCAATCAATTCTCCTTACGTTGTACTTCTTTTTTATTTTTTAGATTAATTCTATCTGTTTATTGCATTTATCTCGAACCTTTTTCTTCAACTCTGCTTATTAATTATTTTTATTTGTTTTTAGATGTTTATATATTAAATATAAATGAAAGAATAAAAACCTTCCTCGATTTGTTTAGATTACTTCAAAACTTGTATCTTTCTTTTTTTAATTGAAATATAATATATATATATATATATATATATATATCTGGGTAAGTCACCTATTAGTCTTTATCTGCTTTGTTTTTCAACGTATTATCTAATACCTTCAAAGGACTCCAACTCAAGATAGAAGCTAACCAAGGTGCTTCGCACCAACACAAATCCTCATGATACTCAGCTAACGTTGGAATTTTTGAATTGTTACTTGGGAATTGTTGAATGCAAAGCACGTTTTTAAAGGAGAGGAACTTAGTAAAAACATAAATAGGCAAGTAATTGTCTTCGCACCAACACAAATCATCATTCAGTTATTAAAAAAATTATTACTGCCTGAGAAGCTATAATTTAAGACCTGCTTTGAACACAGAATATGAGACTTCGAAAATATACTTTCGTTTTCAAAAATCTTTTTTTTATATTATAAAATCACACTGCAAAAAATAAGTTACTGAAATATATTCAATGAACACTAATTTGAAATTAAAAATGAAATAGCATTTTCGATAGCATTTATTTTTAAAAGATGAAAGTTTTACATTTAAAATTTTATGCTTCAAAATAAATAATGCTTTATTTATGTTTTTAAAAATAGCGAAAAACTAAACAATTTTCCCAAGAAATATGTTTTGTAAAAATAAATTCACAAATTAAATATTAGTCAGAAAGTCAGAAAGTAAATGTTTCATCCTAAAAGTTAACGAAAATAAAGCAATTTATTTTAAAAATTCCTGTATTTAATGCATTGAAAGAAATTGTTTGGTAATGTATTATGATTATTATTAAAATTAAGTTTAAAATTAATGATTACATTTAATAAACAAAAGAAAATATTTAAAATTCATAGAATCCCTTTAGTGTAATACATCAGCTTGTAGTAATTTTTTATGTAATAAAAATATGTTTTTTTTTTTACGTCAATGAATATCAAATTAAGATCATTTTTAAAAAATTGAATATTTATTTGATTTTTTAGTACATACTTAAAACTACAAAATCCTTGAAACAGATACATCTCTTTTGAAGAATATGAAATTACTTATTTGTGCCTGAAAGTAAGAATACAGAAGGATACAGCAATACACATACAAAGAAATATAACAAAACATTTATATACCTAAACGTAACAAATTCGTATGTAACAAATAGTACAGTTTAGTGAAACATGTATGCGTGCTTTTAAATATATTAAACTTACCGAATATAAATCAAATATGAATTAATCTAAATAAATTGAAATAATTATTAAATTTAAAATGAACTATGTGTTAATCCCTAAAAATGTTTTAAAAATTGCAATTTTTCTAAAACAAATTCTTACTATGAAAACATTTATGATATTTAAAAGCTCAAAATAATTATAAAAAATAATTTCTTAAATAATACACCTGAGACATTTGTTAAAATACAGGCTTATTACGGTAAAAAGGAAATCGAGTATTTTTTTAAGTTTAAAAGTCTTTCATACTAATTTTAAATATGTCATCTGAGTATGACTTTTCAGGAGTTGGGAGAAAATTTCCTCATAGTACATCCTTTTTATTATTATTATACATTATTCCATACAATTTTTAAAATACTGTAGCAAGGAAGCCATTATTATTTTTTTGCGACAAATGAATGACATGAAGGACACATTTCATTTCTTTTTCGTATAAAAATTTTGACGCGAAAACTATTTCCTGTCTGTTAATTTGCGTCTTTACATGAGGTCTGGGACGGGTCTCCAGATGAGAGTACGACTTGTATTGACAGGAGAACTTCTGCAGCTATTTTTCACATGGCATTTCAAATCTTTTTTGTGTTTATACGCTTTACTGCAAAATTTACAAACATGAGGACTTATTCCTGTATGAGTTAGCATGTGAGTGTTTAAATCCCGCTTGCATTTGAATGCTTTTGCTACATAATTCACAAACATGAGGTCTTCCTTCTGTATGAGCTAGTTTGTGCCTCTCGAAATCTTGTTCGAATTTGAAACCTCTGTCGCAATCCTTACAATAAAAGGATTTTCTTTATGATTTATCTTATGTTTATTCAGGTTACCTTTCTCTCCAAAGGCTTTGCCACAGTATTGGCATTCGTAAGGTCTCTCACGGGTCTGAACAAACTGATGTCTTTTCAAGTTATGCAATTCTTTAATTGCTCTCCCACAAAGATCACACACGTAAGGCAGGTCAGGATGTTGTTGTTGGCAATGTTCTTTTAATTGTTCTAGATTTGTAAATATTATTCTACATACAAAACATTTCCATACTTTTGAGGTTGTGGAAACTATGAGAAGCAAACATATTTGAAGAAATTTTACTCCGGAAAAGTTGGAATATTATACGCTAAAATGCTGTTATGACGTTATTTACAAGTTACAACTGAATAATGACAAGAACACAAGTTTTAAGGAATATATATTCTGCACGACAGGTACATCTAATTTATTATTGTATTGTTGCCTTTTCTTACTGTATTTCTTATTGTTGATAATTTTTTTCTTTAAATTAATACGCACTACAACAGGATGTTATCGTACTCTATCATGGGTTTGGACGCAAAATAATAGAGATATTTAAAAAAACAATCAGTGAAATATTGGGATGATTTTGAAAGATTAAGACTAATTTCTAAATGAGTAAAATGATTTTAATGTTGTTGTCATGTGTGCATCAACCAATTAGCTAGCGCTCTGGGCTTTGGTACCACAAGCTTCGCATTCGAATCAGAAAAGGTAATATATTATTCTCATTTGATTTTCTTAATTGGATTTAATGTTAATGTGGATGCTTATTTAGGTTTTAATTCATATCTGGCCACTTTGGGGAATTTTTAGAACATTTTTGCAGTTAAATTTACGGAGTTTACTTATGAATGGATGAGCTAATGTCGCTAAAACTTAGGCACTTGTCCATTAGCAAGGGAGGGTGGATTTATAAATCGGCAGATATCACTAAATATCTCACGTTTTTATCTCTGAATAAAATAAATTTTAAATAGTGCTGTCCACATATTTCATACAGGAAAACATCATCACCATTGGCGCAACAGCCCCAGGGTGGGCCAAGACCGTCTGTCTACTGGCAGATTTTGAGACAGGATATGTTTACTTTTTCGAGGTAGGGTTGTCAGTCCTACGCCCAACGTTTTACAGTCATATTAGTTTATGACCTACGTTTTTAAATGGGTTCCGAACCACTAAAAACATCCATGGTACAACCATGACTCGAACTCGAAACCGAGTGCCGGAGCGCTAATCACTCTGACAATCAGGCCATACTAGACAACAACAGAATTAAAACAATGTGCGAGATTCAGATAGGGTTATCAGAATTGTAACTAACGATGTGTGGCTTTTAATTTATAGCGATTTGGATTCGAAAATTACTCACCTGTTTAAATTGCTGGCAACGTTTTCAGCTTCATGGCGACATGCGTGAACTTTACGGGATTTATTTTCATTTCTGTCTATGTACGGGTTTAAAATTTTAGTAAATGCTTGGAGAAAAATTACTTTCCGTTTGATATTGGAGAAATATTACAATTTTAAAGATGAATTAACTATGACAAAAATCATGTCTTTGTTTTTAAATGTATGTGGCTGCTATTAAACAATACAATTCATCAATGTAGCAGATTCAGCTTTAGTCAGAATGCAATATGGAAAAATGGGGAAGCTGCAAACGGAAAATCACATTTTATGATTCTTATTTTGAATGACCAATTTATTCGTCTTTTTTCCCGGAATTTTATCTGTCCTTTTCTGCTTTATACACAGCTAAACTGAAGGTCATACCAACTAAGGGGTCTATTGTGCCATGTTCGATGTAAATTAAGAATGTTTGTTGTATTTTATTTGGGGAATGTTTAACTAAACTGCCCTAGATCAGAAACACAACGCTTCATAAACCATGTCGCAATGGCGCTCGAAATTTCTGTATTAGCTAGTATTCTTAAATCTCACATACTATACAATTGATATATCCAGACATATTGAAAATATTAATTTCTTTTATCGTGAGGAATTAATCAATTTACGAAAACTTTTCAATATTCCTACTGCACTAAAAATATTACAAATGTTTTAGAATGTATTTAATGTTATTATAACACATATTTAAATCAATTTATGTTAAAATTTCTTATTTATAAAAATGCCTGTACAAAATAAAATTAATGCCATATTCACCGTTTCTTTCCCAATTTTCAAGTTATAGACATGTAATTGAGGTATTTAATTTATTAAAAACATAATTACCGCTCGAAGATATATTTTACAATAAGTTTTTAATACATATAACAAAAAAATTCTAATTAATTTTACGATTCCTTAGTATGTTGTACACACACTAAAAAAATTGCAATTTAAAGAAACAAATTAAATGAGGATTAATTTAAAATCGAAATAAAATTTTTGTGAGGACATTTAAGAGTTAAAATTATGCATTCAAAAATGCATCCTAAAAATAAATTTTTATTTACATTTTTAAAAATATTTAATAATTTAAAGCACAGTTTTCGTAATAAATGCCGATTGTCAAAACAAATTTGTAATTGAAATATTATTCCGAAATAAATATATTTCTTTCTTTTAAAATTATAAAAATAAAGCATTATTCTAAAAATTGCTGAATTTAATGCATTGAAACATAATGTTTGTTAATGTCCATTATATTTATTTTGATAAATTAAATTTAAAATTATCGATAATATTTAATATAAAATTGAAATTTTTGAATGAACATATTTTCTACAAACTTTTTGCTTAAAAGGCATTAAGTTTAATTAGGCTATACTCAAATTATACTAATTTTTTAAGAAATTGGTTGCTTTTTTTGCTTGACATATTAGACAAATTTAACACCACACAATTCATAAACTAGTAACGGCCTATCATTAAAAAAGAACAGGATATTAACAACAGGAACTGAATATTTCTCTTGATTTGGGCATGAATATTTCTAAAACAGGAATACAATGATAAAATAATAGCGTGAAACACATCACTAAAAATTTAATTTGAAAAGCAACACAGAAAGTTAAAAGCTAACATAATTACAATTACAAAGAAATACACTGGTGTCCAAAAGTTAAGCATAAATCGTAAAATGCGAAAAACATGGCGTAAATATTCATAAAATTATTCCAAATTTCTTCCGGATATTAATTGGGTGAAGGAGAAACATTGGGTTTATGCAAAACTTTTCAGTCGACTACGTCCTGCAAGAAACACCTGCGCATGTCGGAAAGCAGAGAAACTGATTCACGCAGCATAGGCAGTTCAGACAAGTTTCGTGCAACTGTTGTGCGAAGGAACGTTGTTAACCATCAAACAAGATGAATGATGGCACAAAGACGCCAACTGGACATGTTTGCGAAAGGAAGAATCATTGGAATGCTGGAATCCGGACGATCACAAACCGAAGTGTATCGAATTTTGAATGTGGACCAGTCTGTGATCTCAAGATTTTGGCAGAGGTTTCAAAGAACGGGAGATGTTACCCGACTACCAGTATCAGGTCGACCAAGAGTCACGATCTAGCCAAGACCGATATCTGGTAATAAGTGCGCGACGTCAGAGGGGCAGTACTGCCAGAGCACTGGGTTCGGCGCTCACAGTTGCCACAGGAATAAGAATTTCGAGACAAACTGTTTACAGGAGACTGAATCATGGTGGCCTGTATGCCAGAAGACCAGCAATTCTGCGCATAAAAACGCGCTCGTTTGAACTGGAGTTTGAAACATCAACATTGGAGTGTGGGAGAGTGGACCAATGTGATGTTCAGTGACAAGTCCCGGTTTTTGTCTGAGTAGTGATTCTCGTCGGGTAACGATATGGAGAGAACTTGGAACACGTTTTGAACCAAGAAACATAGTGGAAAGACATCATTTTCTATCAAGGGGAGTAATGGTAGGGGCAGGCATCATGATGGACGGCCGCACAGACCTCCATTTCTTTGACACGGGGTCTGTGACTGGTCAAAGATACAGAGACGAAGTTCTTCAGCCTTATGTTCGCTTGTTTCGAGGTGCTGTCGGTCCTGACTTCATATTCATGGATGATAATGCGCCATGTCACCGATTGGTGCTGGTTGATGACTTCCTTGAAACGGAAAACATCCAGCGCATGTCGTGGCTTGCGAACTCCCCTGATTTAAATCCTATCGAGCATGTATGGCATATGCTCGGGAGAAAAATAGCAGCCCTTTCGCACCCACAAAGCTCCGTTACAGAACTGAAGAGAGCTCTCCAAGAAGCTTGGAGCCGTTTGAGCCCACAACTCATTCATCATCTCATAGCAAGTATGATAAATCGCTGTGCAACGTGCCTGGCTGTCAGAGGTGACCACACGCCTTATTAAACTGCAGCATCAGTATTTTATTTAATGTTTTCTTTCATTTTTCTTTAAAGTTCCTTGCTATGCTCATTTTTCTTTCAAACTGCTACTTTGGATAATAAAATTAATTATTATCGTTCTTTTGATTTGCTTTCTTATTTTATAACCATTTTACAATCGCATATCACGTTTCCCGCCATTCTGATTTACATTTCCTTCTAATTATCAATTATGCTTAACTTTTGGACACCAGTGTACAACGAAGTTTATATATACCTATACGAAACACAAACTCTCAGCTACCAAATAGTACAGTTGGGTGAAACATAAGCATACAATTGTTTAAAATGTTACCGATGATTTAAAATGAATTAGAGCAATACTGCAGTGTTGCACTAATACTTAGATTAGAGCAATACTGCAAAATTAAAAAAATTAAAAATTTTTCTTCATATCTTTCATTATGAAAAAAATGACAAGAGGGTTAAAAGTTAAAACAAGCATTAAAAATTAAGCATTATTTAAATTAAAAAAATATATTATAAGGAATTTTTAAAACATTAGCCTGTTATTAAAAAATCAAATAGAGTTTTTTTTTTTTTCAAGTTATATTGCAGTTTCACTGAATAATAAAATTTATTCACAGACTTATTTAATTTTGAAAATTAAACAAGTATCCTTAAATTTTTATCTTCAAAAATGCTTTTGGAATACGAATCTGCAGGAATGTGGATAGCATTTTCTCATATTTTATCATTGTTCCATACAAAATAATTTTTAAAGAAATTTAGCCATATGAATATATATCCATTTTATCTAAATCGCAAATACATTAAGTAAATTTTACTCTTAATTACAATAACCCATGTAACATAAATCTTCATTATAAACGACATTTAAAAAATTAAAATTCTTCTACACATTTCTAATTAATCACGCAGGTACAAGATATAATTGACTGCAGATATAGTAAAAAAAAAAAAAAGACTTTATACGACAATATAAATTCAACTATGTATTTAAATAAATAGAATTTAGAAGTAGTTTAGAATTAAAATAAATCAAACTCATATAAATAAACCTATTTATCGTTTTTATTTCAGGAAAGTCTGTCAGGAAACGAATAAAAAAAAAATTTTTTTTTGTTCATCCAAATGCTTACAAATGGCGAAATAAAATAACATATTAAATATGAATTATGAGACACAAATGTAAAATGTTTAAGAATTATAACGACAGTCATTAATTCGTAATTTTTGCATGCGATTTATGAACGAAGTTGTGACGTCATTTTAATGTCGTGACGTCCTCCGTAATTCTATAGCAGATGAATTTTGAGAAATATATCCTATATTCGAGTCATTTCAATTTCCATTTAATTTGCTTTATATTAATAAATAATAATTTTAAAATCATAATAAAATAATAATAATATAATAATGTCAATATTATATATAAATTACAAATACATTAAATAAATTTTACTCCTAATTACAATAACCCATGTAGCATAAAATGTCATTACAAATGGCATTTAAAAATGTATATAATTCTTCTAAACATTTCTAATTAATCAAAGACGTACAAAAAAAAGACGTACAAAAAAAATGATTGTAGAAACAGTCAAAAATAATTTTACAACAAAATGGAATAAAATAGGAAATCAGATAATAAAAATTTAGAAGTAGTTTTGAGTTAAAATAAATCCAACTCATATAAATGAACTTTTGAAATTCTTAAGAATAAAAAATTAAATAAAAGAATATTTAAAGGTTTTTTTGTTCAGGAAAGTTTGTAAAAACGATTAAAAACAATTCTTATTTCTTGTTCATCCAAAAGTTTACAAATGGCGAAATAAAAATAAATGTTAAATATGAATTATAAGACAAAAAAATGAAACCCAAACATGGAATGCGTCAAGAAGTATAACGTTATTTATTTATTCATAATTCTTTTGCATACGATTTTTGAAAGAAGTTATGACGTCATTGTAATGCCGAGACGTCATTCCTAATTGTTTAGCAGACGAATTTTGAGCTCACTAGTTTGAAATTAAAATTTAACTACAAAAAAGATTTTGATTAAATTAAAAAAAAAAAAATAAATCAATAAAAATATCTAATTAATAATAAATAGATATAAATTTAAAAATAATTAAATAAATTATTAAATAATTTTGATTAAATTTAAAAATAAATTAAGTTCAGAAATAAATAAAAATAATAAGATTTTGATTTAATTTAATAAACATAGGATTTTTTTTTCATAATTTTTAGCAACGCTCGAAATAAAAAAAAATAATGATTTTCTTGAGTATTATTAAGAAATGGAGACAGATGCATGAAGTTCTTATATTTTAAAAAGATATGAAATTAAACCAATGATAATAACAGAAATGGAAATAAAAAGTATGGGTTTATGTTTTTTCATTTAAAAAAACACTTACTTATAAAATGGGTACGTATAAATATAAACATATTATAATGAATTTTTAATTATATCAGGAAATTTTTCGAAAATTGCAGCAAAAAATCTTTTTAATTCTTTAATAAATTTAACTTATTATTATAATGTGAATTATATGTTATTATTTTTTATGAATATTTTGATTTTATGTGAATATCTGAAAGTAGATTTTATATATTCCGCACTTCGCTTGGAATACATAATTCCATACTTCGTTTTCGTTTTCGTTTCGTCAAACTACATGCAACATCTCTGATTTTCTCTGTATATTCAAATATTACATTATGTTTAGGACGTTCTCCACTGCTGCTCTTCCGGCCTGATGGCCAATTGGCTAGCGCTCTGACCTTTGGTGCCACAGGTTTCAGGTTCAAATCTTGGCTGTGGCATGGATGTTTGTTAATTATTCGGAATCCACATTAAATTGTAGGTCCTGGTCTAATTAGTCTAACATGTTCACAAAATGACCACAGAGCGACAAACCAAACCTAATCTTCTTGATTGGCGTAAATGCCCCATGGTGGGCCAAAGCCGTCTGCCTATTAGCAGATTTCGAGACAGTAGATGTTTTCTTTTTACGGGATAGGTGTGTCAGCCAAACACTCAACAGTCATATTAGACCCAGACCTAAGCTTTAAAGTAGATTCCGAACCACTACAAACATTTATAGCAACATGAGGACTCGAACCTGAAATCTGTGGAACCGAGCGCTTGCGCCCTAATAATAAATTAGCATTAATGTAAGTATTTACATACATCTATATGTCCCTTGTGGGTCCGGTTTAGAATAGCCCCACTATAACCTATGCATGTCGTAAAAGGCGACTAAAATGGGTACCCAGTATCCAGGTATAACAGGGTGGTGTAAAGTCAGACTTCTCCCCCTTTAGGTGCCAAATATCTTTGTGCCACAAAGTAAAAGGACGAAAATAAGCTGATTTTTTTTTACCTTTATCATGACTCATCAATGGTTTCATGGAATTGGTTTTAATATTGCTGTCGGCCAAGTGGTATAAGAAGTAACAACAAAACGTACATCTGCAAAACACAAACGTATCCTTAACGACTCGATGACGATTTGCCAGATTGACGGAGAACCTTGGTTGCTTAGCAACCTCTATCTCCTACTCTGTGAGTGAGGAAGTTTCTTAAGCTTTAAGCCCCTTAACTACTCGTATCCTGCAAAATAAATATAACAATACTTTTGAGAATCTAAAATTTTATTGGTGAACTAAATTTAGATATATTATAACCCGTGCAAATTAAAAATAAGCATCATTATAAAAAACCTATGATACAGTAAAACAATTTCAGAAAGTTGAATAACTCAAGTCAAATATCTTAAGAACACATTAAAAATTATTTTTCAGTTTAAAACATTACCTATGCTGCATTAAACATAATGCTTGTCCGTTATTTAAAAAACATTATTTCCTCTACAATTGATGTTACATTTTACACGCTTGAACAAGCATCAATGCAATTTTAACATACACGTTTATAACAATCTTGGCTCAATTTAGAGAGAATTATTTATTTTAATTTCATTGTTCTGGACAAAAATATTGTAAGCTTCAATAGCAAAGAGAAATTTTTACATATGTGAAATCACAATGAAAAATCCAATTTTGTTTTTTATTATTGTTGTATTCCTTTTGTCATTAATGATATTTCACTCTGCTGGGGACGTTTGACTAGTTTTGAGATGTGCTAGGTTTGTCCTCATGAGTTGCAGATGAATCGTCTGACGAGCACATGCCTTTTCCGGGTTTGCCAGGCTTCTCTCTTGCACAAGGCAGCCTATGTCTCTTCAAATCATATATGCATTTGTATAATCTTCCACACTTCTCACAAATGTGAGATCTTTTCTTAGAATGAGTTTTCTTATGTGAGGTGAGTTGTGACTTGTAAGAGAATGCTCTGCCACATTCTTCACATATATGAGGTATTTCTCTCAGTGTGAATTTGAATGTTTTCCCACATTTTCCACAAATGCGACTCACTTCTTTAGTGTGAATTTTCTGATGATTTTTCAATTGGTGCTTCAGACTGAATTTTTTTGCCGCAGGGATTACAAACAAAGGGTTTCGCACCTGTATGTATTCTCTCATTATTCACCACATGACTCTTAGATGGAAATGTCTTTTCACAGTATCGGCATTGGTGAATCGTTTTTAGATGTTCTTTGGAGAAATGCTCTTCCAATTCTTTTTGAAATTCAAATTGTTCCCCACATTTAATGCACATGAAAAATTCTTCAGATGATGTATCCGTAGAAGACATATTGAAGACTTGGTTATTCAGATTAATTTAAAAAATGAAAATTTAAAAGAGTGTACGTCAAATGCAGTTATCACTTGCAACTTTTCGATATTTATTGAACGTTTTTCTACGTAACCACTTATTTCGCATTGTGTGTTGCCAATTTTTTTTTCTTGCACGAATTCCTCTTGATGAATATTTTTATCTTTATGAACTACGCACTATATCACGAACTTAATCATAGATGAGAAACTGAAATATGGAAAATTTTCAGAATTTATAACTAAAATTTTGAGTTGATTTTAATAAAATTCGGTGTTCAAATTAAGAAATTGGCAAACGTTATGAAATAGTATTTTTGTGAATATTTGCATTTTTGTGAATATAAATTAACATAGACTGTCAAGTTTAAAAATGATATCCATTTTATATTTTAGTTAAAAAGAATATGCACAATTT
>BPLR01015772.1:0-146171 GCA_021605095.1 Caerostris extrusa | reverse complement strand
ATTACATATATTTTTTGTACACTGAAATAAATGTTTCATTACAAATTTTCACACAACTTTTCTGAAGTCTTTGGTGTTTCATTGACGTTCGTGAGATATCAAAAAGACGTTGAATGATATGTAGTGATAAAAGTTTTTTTTTTTTTTTTTTTTTTTTGTGAATAAATAAAGTATATAACAAGGCTTAAAGATAAAAAATTTATAGTTATATCCTTCAGTGATGATATTGGTGACACGTATGTCCATTTGTGGGTTGGATCTAGAAAAAATCGTGCTTCTCATACTTCCAATTATATGTTGTGTGCTCTAATGTTGGCAAACCATTAAGTTTGTTCATTTGTACACCTCAGGGATCGACTATATATATATATTAGCATATAATTCTGGTATTTTCCAACATTGTTTTGTCACCATTATCTTGATCGAGTTTTTTCAAAATGTCATTAACAAGAATCAACTAAAAGCAAAAAAAAAAAAAATTCCCAAATAAAACAGACTCTTTATAAATATACAATAAAACAAATTAAATGGAATTACAATATAATATAAAAATATATTGTTTATATAAAAATATTTAGCATATATGTATTTTCTAATTATATAAAGTAATAATCACATTATTTTAATTTGTATATTTTAAATATCTACATGATACATAACATATAATTCAACAAAAATAATAACTTATACAAATCTAAATATCTTGCCACAACATAACATAAAAATATTAAGCTTCGTTGAAAAGGCATTCACCCCTTGTAACTGGCAATAATTTTTCAATATCCTGTGCATTTATATTATCCAACCCCATTTTATTCCCCTGACTAATTCGTCTACATTAACAATGTATTCTTTTGTGTAAACATCCTTGCATAGCTAAAGCTTCACATTCATCCATGCAATTTTCAAACAATTCTCGTGCAGCTCATTCAAGAATAGATTAACGTATCCACACCATCCCTGATATTGTAGTTTTCGAGAAAAACTATACCAGCAATTGCTTGCAACTTCAAGGAATACCAATACTACCACGTAATATTGAAACAGTGGCAAGTGGAGTCCAACTATGTGTGTGTGTATACATTTATATATATATATATTGCTGAGAAATGTAGGCTTTTCTGTTTGCTTTACATAATTTCGTAATGAAATGTAACACATTTGACTTCATTTTCTCAAAAAAAAGAATATTGCAGTTATACATTAAATATGGTGGATTTTTTAAATACTTAAAATAATTGTTGTTTTTATTTTGTTTTGTATTATAGTAAGTAATGCTGCTACATATAATGAATATTAAAATATTATTAGTGAAAGTTTGATAAGTTGTAAAATTAAAGCTAGGTCGTCTATAGATGCAATATATCATGTAGAAATCACCATATGGAAATTCAGTATATCAAAATCCAAGACCAGGGATGAATTGAGGTGGAAAGACATTAATATAAACGATTAAGGGGCAAATAAATATATCCTTGTTAAGGGGGATGCGAAGCTTAATAATTTAAGTACCGCTGATTTAAATGTATACAGAGAATGGCTTAAATTATGAAAAACTTTAAAACATATCTTTTTTTTTTCACTTTACCTTTTCTGATTTAAAGATATAAAAGACAATAACATTTTAGTGTTTCTTATTTTATAAAATGAAAAGGAGATTTTTAAATAAATGAGAGTGCTAATTATTAAAGCATACCTTGAAACAAAATGACCCTTTTGGAAATCGTGAGAATTGAAAAAGTAATATTACGAAAAACAACAGAGTACTCAGTATGACAGTTACAAACAACGCTGAATTAAACAGGATGTTGCCAGATTCACAATCCGAAATGTTACGACGAGCTACAAACGATTTGTATTTCGTGGAGCGCTTTGGCTGCGAAGCAGCCGTTAGCTCCGATCTGGTAATAGTCCTTTGAAGAATGAAGAACACATTGCTGAGTAGAAAATGGTAAGACTAAATGGAGAGCTTTCCCAATAAAAAACTTAAAAAAAAATTTAAAAGTGGGGAGTTTTTTTTTTTATTATTTTATTGTCCTTAAAATTATTAATAGGGAAATAACATGCAAGAGCGAAAAGTAAAAAAAGAGAAACATTGATTAAAAAAGAATAAACTAAGAGAACGGAGAACGAACTGTGAAAAAAAGTCAACATATGAATCTAGGTCAGCGCTTTTGAAAGAAAACGTTCTGTGGATGAAAAACTCGAAATCTTCAGCGCGGGATAATAAACATGTCAGGTAATTAGCAGTGAGGTTCGGGCGTTTGGAGTTCTTTTAGAGGTTTTGGAGAGGATTGTTTATATCATATTCTGGGAGTCGTTTAAGCAGCTCGTTATCGATGTTTGGGATGTTAGTGTAAAAGTTATGCGCTAGTTTAGAGATGAATTGAGGGAGAGTCTGCAAATTTAAAGAGCGATGAATATCGGTGTTGCGGAAGAACCAGCGTGCGTTTATAAGCATACGGAGTGTTTTTATTTTGCAGGCGGCTAAGGATGGCGATGTTAGATTTGGCGGCTGATCCCCAGACTGGACTCGCGTAGGTTATGAGTGGGCGAAGATAAACTTTGTACAGCAGCAATTTTATTTGGATGGAGGTAATAGACTTTCTGCAGATTAAAGGATAGAAGATGCGAATAGCTTTATTGAATTTTTCTCGAAGATGAAGGATGTGTTGATTGTAAGTTAGCGTTTTATCCAAAATAATTCCAAGGTACTTAGCTTTATTGGTCCAGATGATATTCTTTCCGTAGATAGAGACAGTTTGGGTGGGATAATGTTTACGCGAAAAGAAAACAGCTTCGGTTTTAGTAACATTGAGTTTAATTTTCCAATTAGTAAGCCAGGTTTCGAGAAGGTTAATATGGCGTTGAAGTTGTTTAACAAGAAAAGTAGTATTTCTGTTTTGTGCAATAATGGCTGTGTCATCGGCGTAAAGGCTGAGAGAGGTTTCAGGAGACACAGGGATATCATTCATGAAAGGAGTGAATAAGTGCGGTGCAAGGACAGAACCTTGGGGAATTCCAGCAGACATTTGTCTAAGGGAGGAATCATGATGTTTGACACAGACAACAAATTTACGATTAGAGAGAAAGGAGCAGGTTAGGTTAATAAGGTGCGACGGGAAGTTAAAGTAAATGAGTTTATGAATAAGTCCATTTATCCAGACCCTAACAAAGGCTTTAGCAATATCTAGGAAAATGATGCCAGTGTCAGATTTGGTGGCGAGTCCTTGTGCGATGATTTCAGTGACACGTAAAAGCTGATGGGTGGTTGAAAGGTTCTTAGCAAAGCCGAATTGATGAGGAGACATAATATTATTAGAATAAATAAAATCAAGATATTTGCTGAGGATGATTTTTCAGTGAGTTTACTGAGAGTCGGAAGAAGAGAGATGGGTCGGTAGCTGGTGGGGTTAGTGGGCTTTTTAAGATTGGGAGAATGCGGGCAGTTTTCCATTTAGTAGAAAAGTGAGCAAGGCAGAAAATTGCATTAATAATATGAGTTAGCAAAAAGATAGTGGAGGTTGGGAGATTTTGAGCATTTTGTTAGTAATATTGTCCATACCAGGAGCTTTTTTTAATTTTAGTAGATTAAATGTAGTTGATGATATCAGAAGGGAAAGTGGCGTAAAAAATAATAGGTAAGGATGTTACTAAGCTACTAAATTGAATAAAGATGCGAGGCTCCTGGGGAGAGGAATTGGGCACCATGAAACAACAATGAAACCGCCAGACGGCGCTATCGACTCTTAGGGAAAGGGAATTTTCCCTTCAACTTGTAGGGAAGATTGTCCACCAGATGCGTTGATGCTGTCACTTTTTTTTTTAATTACTGTAGCGTGCTGTGTTTCGACATTTACTCTGAACCGTCATTGTGCTGCAGTTTTTAAATAATATCTGAGTTGATATTATTTATTTTATATAATTTACTTCATTTTATTAGTTAATTAGCGTTTTAGTGAATAATTTTTTTTTTTAGATATTTAATTGCTATATTCTTAATTGTTCTGCTTTGTGTCGCCATTTTCTGGATAGCTTTATTGTGCTGCAGTTTTTTAAAATTATTTCTTAATTTATATTATTTATGTGGTGTAATTTACTTTATTTTATAAAAAATTTATTATTTAATTAGCATTTTAGTGATTTTTTTTTTTTTGTTTGTTTTACAGATTTAATTGCTGTTTTTTTATAATTGTTTTGAAGAAGGTTAATTTTAGACTATTTTTAAATAGTTTGCTATTTTATTTTAGTAGTTCAATTGTTGTATACTTTTCAATATAATAATTAATCCCTTTTGTAATTAACAGGCTTTGTTTCGATTGAAAAAAATTTCATAACAGGAGCATAGCAGGTTAAGCCTAAAGTTCTTATTATAAAGGTAGAAAATTTCCTCAAATAATTGTATATTAATTTTTAAATTATTTAATAGTAATTAATAATGAATTTAGATGGTACCTTATTCATGAGGAATTTGATTTCATAAGCATTCAATTTATTAATCTGTTCAAAATCTAAATGGATTTATTGCCTATATATTATTACTAATTATTATTATTATTATATTTTTTACTTATTTCATAGATTACTGTTGGAATAAGAAAATTCCTAATTACTCTTTTATTAATTAGTTTTCTTAGATTTATATAAATTTATGCCAAAATAAATTGGTGCTCTTTATTACACTTCTGTCGATTTTGAAGAAAGCTGATTCTATACTATTTTTAAATATTTTCTCTCAGTAGCTCAATTGCTTTATACTTTGATATATAATAATTATTCCCTTTTAATTAACAGGCTTTGTTTCGATTGAAAATAAAAAGAAATGGGTAATTCTTGCCAACCTATTTGCAGTGAATGCAATATGAAGTTTGCACATAGTTACTGTTTACAAAGACATATGGAAACATTTCATGGTTTATCTAGTCCAAAATCTGCTAAATCATTGATGTGTCTAGAACTCAAGCAAGGATTTGGTACACCGTTAACATTGGAGAATCATCTACGAAGTATTCATGATGTACTTATAACCAAGGAGACTTTATTCTTTGATACAATGGAAGAATTTACACTATGGAAAGAATGTAAGTTCATTTGTGAAAAACTGGAAGTAAAAGAGATAGAAATGGTATCAAAAGAACTTATTTCACATTGAGCAGCAAAGATTTTACTGCAAAAAAAAAAAAAAAAAAAAAGAAGACCAGGAAAACCCACACAATCGTCTATTTTGTGAAAATCAAAAGTTCAACAATATCAGGAAGTTCAACAAATATCTTCAGAAATAATTGTAACTTCTAAACATAATTCTACTAAAGGTAAGAATTTTGTGTTTGTAAGCTATGTTGCTGTTTCTGCAGTCATACATAGGCTTATTTATTAACTACATTGTTTTCATCCTTTTTACTAATATTAAACTTAGTTATTAAATTTATATTAAAATAATTTTAAAAATATAATTTATACATGTAAAGTGTTTTAGGTATTAAAAATGTTTACATTATAATTAAAAACAGTAAATTAAAAAAAAATTTGTTACCAGTCTTCATATAGATAATTCTTAATTTCCCTCCTTTTCATGAATAAACAGGGTTTCTCTTAATAATCCATTTTCCTAACCATAATCATTATTTTTAAAATTTCCATCTGTAAATAATGAAATTCAAAATACCATAGTTATAAAAACTTAGTGTTTACTAACACAGTTGTATGATATATGAAACTGTTGCCAATACAAGATTACAGATGATGATATCTTTTAAAAATGTATTTGTTGTATGCTTTATAAAAATCCAAATTTTTCATATATTATTCAATTATTCAATTATTTCTTGATAGTAGTTTCCAGTCCTACTAGAACTTCATAATTCATTTTTTTCGATTAAATCGATGCCAAAAAAAGCTCTTGATCGACTGTGGCACGATGGACTGATCTACAAAATGATCAAACTTCAATTTCCAACTTGGATCACACGTATCATTACAAATTTTCTTAAAAATACAACCTTTCAAGTTCGACTTTTATAATGAATTCTCCACGATCGGTCGCATTAGTGCTGCTACACCTCAAGGAAGCGTGCTCAGTCCTATTCTCTACAATATCTTTACCTACGACTTTCCTCAATGCACTAACGTTTCCACTTGCCTATTTGCTGACTATTCTGCTGCTCTTGCCAAAGGTACTTCTATTCTTTATGCCATCAATACTCTTCAAAATGTTTTGAATATCCTAGAGGAATGGTTAACTAAATGGTGCATGACAATTAATGTCTCTAAATCTCAAGCCATCATTTTCCCGAAAAGGACACGCCAGATAACCATATATTAATCTCTCCCTTTTTGATCAACAAATTGAATGGGCAAGTAATATTAAATATCTCGGCTTAAATATGGACAATAAACTTACGTTTCGAGCTCATATTCCAAAAATCAAAGAAAATGTTGGAAAAATTTTATCTCACTCTACCACTCATTAATAAATTTTCTAAATTAACTTTGTCAAATAAACTTCTTCTCTACAAACAAGTTCTTAGGCCTATCCTTACCTATGCTGCCCCAATCTGGGGTCTATCTGCACAATCTAACAAGAAATCTCTACAAATTATTCAAAACAAGCTTCTTCGTATCATCAGTGGTTTGTCCGCAACTCTACAATTCACCAAGATTTAAAAAAATTGATTCTATTTACAACTATATTACAAAAACTTTCTAGAAATTTCTTCCATACCATTGCTACTCACGAAAACCCTCTCATCAAGGCACAAACTATATTTACGCAATTGAATGGAAAATGCAAGTATCCTTTCTCTACAACTAAATGGAATCGAAGCCTCAAACCACCATTATTTCCTGCTCACTTATCGCTTGTTAGATATTTTACCTCAACGCATATTCTTTCCTGCTCTGCTTTTTGCTCCATTGATCTGTGCTCTTTACTGATCATAAATTTCTTGTTACGTTTTCATCACCGATGATTTACATTTTTCTTACTTTCTTCTTTTTTTTCTCTCAATTCATACAATTACTATTATCTATTTATCATGACTTTTCTTTCCTATTGCCATCACATATCATTGAGTAGATGAACGCTTCGCGTTCAGGCACTCGACATCTTTTATACGGACGGCTGGGAGGAGGAATTGTGCAGCCTACGCTTAGGGAAAACAGGGAATTTTTTAGGAAGGCACCATTCCTCCCTGGGAAAGCACACGCCGCACTCGATTCCTCCCAGCCCATTCCTAAGAAGTGGTTACTCTGGAGATTTAGGAGGAACTCGCTCTGCACACTATTCCTGCTACCCTGTTTTTGAGGAGAAAATATCTCGAAAAGATGAATACTCATAGAAATATCTTAGATGTAGATTTTAAAGAAAGTTTCTGTTAGCAAAATAAGGCAGATTTTGTTATAAATACATTGAAATGTTATATTCCTACGAAATTTATGCCACCAAAATGAATTTATATATGTTGAATGATACGAGACATTGGAGTTAAAAAAATAGATAATTAAAATGCATTGGCTTAAAATTATAAATTGATTCTTTTACTACAATCATAATTTGTATGTGTTTATAGTTAATATTTAAAAGAATTGCAAGCTTTTAAAATTCCATATTTTTACATGGGAATGCAGTTTAGAGAACAATATATTTATACATTATTTACAATCTTTTTTAAATCATTATACTTTTTCATCCTATTTTTTATTTATATTTCCTTCATATATATTAAACTGATTATTATCAAATTATGATCTTTAATAGAGTATCATTATTTTTTAATATGATAATTATTAAATAATAATATACAATATAATTTACATTATATATAATAATATAAATAATATAATTTATTTATGAGAATTTATTAACTATCTTGATAACTAACTGTACGTGCAATGATTTAAAAAAAAAATATTGCATTACCTCACATGCTATCGAAAAATCGAAAAAAAAAGAAGTCATTAACAAGAATCAACCAAATTATTGCTATTTACAACAATAAATATACATAATTCTTCTTGAAAACTATCACTACAAATATAGACATCTCTCAGATGACTGTGTTGAGAAAAAACTTTTAACAGGCAGCTGGATTATTGATGCGAGATATGCATACACTAAACTATATCTTTGGTTTTCCTGTAAGGAAACAAAATAATAAAAATTAAATTGATATTCACTAATGTTATGTCATAAACACATGCTTTGAATACTTATACTCACTTTTTGAAATACGAAAACACAACTTGTGATTCACTTTGCATAATTTTAGGCGTCTCTGGGAGTGGCAATTTTCTCACCTAATAAATAAAATTTTTGTTAGGTAAGGATACATAAATTTAAATTGATTTAGAAAGTGAGATAATGTTGAAATAAAAAATTGAGTAATTCAGAAAAATTGAGACTACAAATTAGAAAACTTAAAGGATATTATATGTTATAAACAAAAATAATTTTCTCGTACCATAATGTTTTACTTTTTACAGTAGCAAGTTTAAAAGTAATAAATAACACAGAGAGAAATTTTTTAATCAAAAAAAAAACTTAAATTATGAAGTTCTAGTAGGACTGGAAACTACTATCAAGAAATAATTGGGTACTTACGTATTAACGGTACCTTGGCGACAGTTGCGCCAATAAAGAGCACACGCGCCAACCGCAGCTACAGATTTGGCGGTTTTAAGTGGTACCAATCTATTCTATTGGTTTGGTAACCTTAGTAGCTGTTAGATTGGTGACACTTAAAAACCGCCAAGTCTGTCGCCAAGGTACCGTTAATACGTAACTACCAATAATTGTAATACAAAATTTGGATTTTTATAAAGCATACAACAAATAAATTTTTAAAAGTTATCATTTGTAATCTTGTATTGGCAACAGTTTCATATATCTTACAACTGTGTTAGTAAACACTAAATTTTTATAACTATAGTATTTTGAATTTCATTATTTACAAATGGAAATTTTAAAAATAATGATTATGGTTATGAAAATGGATTATTAAGGGAAGCCCTGTTTATTCATTAAAAGGAGGGATCTATATGAAGACAGGTAACAGATTTTTTTATTTTACTGTAGGAGTTTTAATTTACTGTTTTTAATTGTAATGTAAATATTTTTAATACCTAAAACACTTTACATGTATAAATTATATTTTTAAAATTATTTTAATATAAATTTAATAACTAAGTTTAATATTAGTAAAAAGGATGAAAACAATGTAGTTAAATTCTTACCTTTAATAGAATTATGTTTAGAAAACACAATTATTTCTGAAGATATTTGTTGAACTTCCTCTGCTGGAAAAATAGACGATTGTGTGGGTTTTCCGGGTTTTTTTTTTTGCAGTAAAATTTTTGCTGCTCAATGTGAGTATTTGGGCTAACATGTGAAATAAGTTTTTGATACCATTTCTATCTCTTTTACTTCCATTGTATCAAAGAATAAAGTCTCCTTGGTCTCCTTAATAATGTTATAAGTACATTATGAATACTTTGTAGATGCTTCTCCAAGGTTAACAGTGTACCAAATCCTTGCTTGCATTCTGGACACATCAATGATTTAGCAGATTTTGGACAAGATAAACCGTAAAACGTTTCCATATGTCTTCGTAAACAGTAACTATGGGCAAACTTCATATTGCAGTCACTGCAAATAGGTTGGCAAGAATTATCCATTTCTTTTATTTTCAATCGAAACAAAGCCTGTTAATTAAAAAGGGAATAATTATTATATTGCAAAGTATAAAGCAATTGAGCTACTGAGATAAAATATTTAAAAATAGTATAGAATCAGCTTTATTAATTAGAAAACTAATTAATAAAAGAGTAATTAGAACATTTTCTAATTCCAACAGTAATCTATGAAATAAGTAAAAAAATTATGATAATAATTAGTAATAATATATAGGCAATGAATCCATTTAGATTTCAAACAGATTAATAAATTAAATGTTTATGAAATCAAATTCCTCATGAATAAGGAACCATCTAAATACATTATCAATTACTATTAAATAATTTAAAAATTAATATACAATTATTTGAGGAAATTTTCTACCTTTATAATAAGAACTTTAGGCTTAAGCAGCAATGCTCCTGCTATGAAATTTTTTTCTCAATCGAAACAAAGCCTGTTAATTAAAAAAAGGGATTAATTATTATATTGAAAAGTATACAACAATTGAAATATAATAACAAAATATTTAAAAATAGTCTAGAATCAGCCTTCTTCTAAACAATTATAAAACAGCAATTAAATCTGTTAAACAAAAAAAAAAAAAAAAAAAATCACTAAAATGCTAATTAAATAATAAATTATAATAAAATAAAGTAAATTACATGAATTAAATAATATAAATTAAGAAATTATTTTAAAAACAGCAGCACAATAAAGCTAAGGAGAAAATGGCGACATAAAGCAGAACAATTAAGAATACAGCAATTAAATATGTAAACAAAATTATTCCCTAAAACGCTAATTAACTAATAAATTATAATAAAATAAAGTAAATGATATAAAATAAATAATACCAATTCAGATATTATTAAAAAAATGCAGCACAATGACGGTTCACAGTAAATATCGAAACACAGCACGTTACAGTAATTAAACGCATCCGGTGTACAATCTTCCCTACAAGTTGAAGGGAAAATTCCCTTTCCCTAAAAACTGATAGCGCTGCCTGGTGATTCCATCGTTGTTTTATGGTGCACTATTCCTCTCCCCAGAAGCCTCGCTATGTTATTACTGCCACTGAAAAAAGTGAAATTTTCTTATGACTATGAATTATGAAAGATAATACAAAATTATTTTTTAGATAATTATACTAAATTTTTAAGCATTTTTGATCATAGAGACCATATTAAAATGTTTTTACAGTTTTAAATTCATTTTAAAGGATTCATTTGATAGCGAGAAATTTTTTTACTACTAGCAAGCCTTTTATTTTAACTTTAAGTTTAATAATGGATGCTTGAATTGTTTATTTTGATTGAAACTGAACAACGTGTGAAAATTTATCACATGGTTGACAAAAATTATATATTTGAACTATTAAATTTACTAGAAATATTTGTCATCTAAAGATATTTGTTTTACTGTCTTTTAAATATTATTTTTTCATTCCTTTTTAAATTTATTTAATAACGTTTTATTACTATGTCGGAAAACAATGAAACTGCATCGAAAGCTGTTATTATATCTGCCAAACCAGATAGGAAAATTTTTAGACCAAAAAGAAAAGCTATATCTGGTATCCCTGCTGAGATATCTGAAAATACCGAGATTCTTCAAGCTATAAGTGTACTACCTTCAAATTACAATTTTGAAATTCCGAAAACAATTTGGCGTATTAAAAAATGCGGATCAAAATGTGTTGCCCTTCAATTCCCAGAGGGTTTGTTAATATTTGCATTACCCATAGCTGATATTCTTGAAACGTTTACCAATGTAGAAACTATAATCTTAGGGGATGTCACATATGGTGCATGCTGCATTGATGATTATACTTCTAGAGCTTTAGGTGCTGATTTGATGGTTCATTATGGACATAGCTGCTTAATACCAATTGATAGAACTGAGAATCTTAACATGTTGTACATCTTTGTTGACATTAAAATAGACTCATTACATTTAGTTAACACAATTGAGAAAAATTTTGAAAAAGGTCCGTTGGCATTATTGAGCACAATTCAGTTTGTATCAACAATTCAACAAATTGCTTCAGATTTGCAAAATCTTGGTTATAAAATTGAAATTCCTCAAGCAAAACCTCTTTCACCAGGAGAAACATTAGGTTGTACTTCTCCCAAAATAAGAAATTCTCAGAAAGTAGTTTTTATTGGAGATGGGCGATTTCATTTGGAATCTGCAATGATTGCAAATCCTACATTGGAATTCTTCAAGTATGTATGAAATTTATGTTATGATTTTTCATAGGTAGGCATAATTTTCATTATGAACTTTTTTTTTCTTAAGGATAGGTTTTAAGAATTGAAAAAATGCTATTATTTGTAGCATAACAGATTGAAATGAATTTAATTCACAATGCTACAACAATCCACATGTTTTCTTTTCTTTTTCTTTTCATTCATGATCAAAAGATTTTAATATGTTAAAGAAATAAAATTTATTAACTGCGTAATGCAAAGATAATAGTTTATATGGCGAATTTTGAAAATTAAATATACATTTTAAACTATAAAGAAATAAAATTTAAGCTTGCACATTTTCTAAAATATATAGAAATATATTGTTGGGTTAGATGTTCCTATATATATATATATATATATATATATATTCCTATAATTTCCATATGCATTCTAATATTTTATAATGAAACATTTATATTTCAGGGTCAATATTACTTAGGTATTTGATTGAAAATTGTTTATATGGATTAAAATGTTTAAGTTGTAATTGAATGTTTTTATCTGTGTTACATTAAAAAAAAGGTTAACAAATTTGCATTAACATAATAATAGCCAAATTTTAAAAGATGAAGTAATATAGAATAACTTGAATAATACAAAAGTATTTTGATTTATTTTAACATGTTATTTCACCTCATATAATAAATTCTGTGAATCATTTACATTTAAATAATATTTGATATTAAGTATATCTTAATGTTTACTTTGCGTCATGGTATGAACAGCAAACTTACGTCATTAACTGTACAGAAGTATAAAGGATCTGTTTCATTAATATTATTAAACTAATGCATAAATTCAATTTTTATCAAAAATTTTTTACAAGTATAAAAAATTTCCTTCTGAGGGAATTATGTCTCATAATAAGATTCTCATGGGTTTAAGTTTACATATATAAAAAAGACATAAAACTCCTAGCAGGCAATCCAAATAAATGCAAAACATTGTCATAATCGTCCAGGGCTGTAACTAGAGACTGGAGGCCTCAGAACAACAGATGTCATTAAAGATTGTTTCTCCCAACTTTACCCTTTTTTCTAATAATGATTTATCATTTTCTTCATAATTAACGTAACTTTATTTATTTTAATTAAATATATTTATTTGAACTTTATTTTAATTTTGATAAATGTCTCATTGGTGTGTGCTAATATATATTTTGATTCATTTTCAATCCTGTTAATTAAAAAAGGAATGGTATCTGAAGCTATTTGACATCTGACAAAATGTAATATGAAATATACATAAAGGTTCACTAGCAAATTATTTAGTATGTATATTACATCTTTATTAACTCTCATGTTAAAATCAATATATTGAAGCGAAGTTCTTTAGCTTGGATTGTTGTGTTGAATTCTTAAAATTTACTGATGAAGATTTTAGATCAGTTCAATTAATCTGCTGTATGAAGAATGCACCAAAAATCTAAGAAACAGGGCTAACAAGAACACAACAATCTTCAAAATAGTCACTGTAGACCACACAGACAGGCAGATCTGTAATTGCTAGAAACTTGTCTCAAGTGGTAATCGTTAATCTATTCTCTTGATAAGAAAAGTCATTTGCTTTTGTGGCCTTTGATTCATATTTTTATACCTAATTTTTTTCTTTATCACACACACCTAAACCTCGTATCTAGAGCCCTACCAGTTATAAATGTGGGGCTGGAACGTCACTGAACACATGTATACCATGAACATCCGAATGACAAGTGCTGACAGGAGGATTCTTAAGGGTAGCTGTCCACATTTGTGTGTTGTATGGAAGAAAACTTATAAATTTCTACCAGACAGCCTAATTATTAATGCCAGATTATTTATATACATTGCTACATTTGCTATCGAATCTCATCATGTCTGAAAGCAGGAACTACAACAATACAGTAGATTCAAACCTCAGGCCTCCTGCATGTTAGTTGCACATGTTACCATTGAGCTGTAAGCCAAGCAACCCTAATTTTCTTCTAAAATACTCAAGGGCTAGATACAGTTTGAACACACTGAAGAAATTGCTTTTCCCTTTTGTTATTTCTGATAACTTCTAATTTTTGTCAAAAGTTTTTAATCTAAGCCAGCCTGTATAGTGGTGCCATCTGGTAACAGAGTTGACTGCGAATTATAGCGAAGTTAAATTTTTCAGTTTTTAAAATAAAATTTCTACTATGTAAAAATCGATGTATGTTTTTTTTTTCCTCAGACCTGTAAGTTCGTGTCCCTGGGTCATTCATTGCCTTTCTTAATAGTTACAGCCCTCTAATTATCCTTGTCATTTGTTTTTAGAGCAGTGACTATGACACCTGTGCTCAAAAGAATTGGAATTCAAATTGCTTATCTATTCTGAATGCTTCATACTATAAATTTATTTATATTATTATTCTGGGCAACATCGATTTGGTTTGTCACTCTATGGTAATTTTGTGCGCACTTATGGTTACTTAGATCGGGACCTACAGTTTAACATGGATTTTGAATGAACCACTAAAAATATGCATGCTACCGTCAGGATTTGAATTTGATGCCTGTGGTACCAAAGGTCAGAGCGCTAGCCAATTGGCCATCAGGCCGCGGGTAATTTTAGATCTTCTGCTAGAAATTTTAAAATCATATTTTCTCTTATCTTTCTTTAGTTTTTTGTAACCATTGTTTGTACATGCGTACTGTGTATTTTTTTAAAATTTTATCTATATTATTCGTTTTATTTAAGTAACAATTTCTTTTATTTTAGGTACAATCCATACGACAAAAAGATTACCCAAGAATATTATGACTATGAAAAAATGACCCAGATTCGACGTAAAGAAGTGCAACTTGCCTCCACTAGCCAAAATTTTGGAATTATACTGGGTACATTAGGACGACAAGGCAGTCCTAAAGTTATGGACAATATTCGTAATATCCTAAAGTGCAATAATAAGAGCCATGTTACAATATTGTTATCGGAAATTTTTCCAGATAAATTGAAAATGTTCACTGGTATAGAAGCGTGGGTTCAAATAGCATGTCCGAGGTTATCCATAGATTGGGGTTATGCATTTGACAAACCATTGCTTTCTCCTTATGAACTTGCTGCTGCTATGAAAGAAATTGGGTGGCAGAAGCAATATCCTATGGATTTCTATTCTGCACAGAGTTTGGGTTCGTGGACTCCAAATCATACACCATCCATTGAAGACAAGGGTTCTTGTAAAAGTTGTACAGATTGTGAATGTACAAATAATAAAAAATGATTCTTTGTTTGTTTTATTGTTAAATTTTTGGTAAATTTGATTCTTGCCTTGCCTTTTGCTTATCATTGGTTGATTAAATAATGATACTCAAGATATTTGTTAGTGGGCAGCACCACACTTGCAAGAAGTAAAAGGAGAATAGTTGTCTTTGAAATATAAGGGAAACTGGTTCACATTTGAGTTTTTTTTTTTTTTTTTTTTTGTACTAAGGAAATTATTCTTTCAATCAAAGCAAATGTGAAGCATGAACCATAGCGATCTTAGTTTGTCATTTTGATGCAAAGATGGTTTTTGAACAGGCAGATTTCCGTCTGAAAAGCAGCTACGACGTTTTTGCCTAAGCTAATATACTAGGGCATTATTAAAAAAAAAAGTGAAAATTATTTTAAGAAAATATTATTTAAAATGTTTGTCATGGCAAATACACATAGTTTTGGGGAATTATTTTTAATAAATAATAAAATTATTTTGTAATATGCAGATTGGTAAACCAGATTGTAACTAGGTGTGGTTGCATTGAGATACTTGAGGCACAGGTTGGAGAACTCGCAGCTTTATTTACACACTTGCAAACACCACACAAACAATCAGAGACATACAATATTTAAAACATTTAAAGACATAATTATAGATTCCTGGAAGGACTCCAATTCTAAGTCGAAAATTCGGATACGCGCAGGTTGCGCGAAATATACTTCCTTTCCGGGTGAGAGTCTATAGACCAATAAATGCACCGTAATATGCTAAATATATTTCCTCTCGGGGGGGAGGGAGAGAGACTAACGTTTCTGAACAGAAGCCCATGGTTGCGTTGCACTTCCTCTCGGTTGAGAGTCTCTAGACCTAATGATCATTTCTTCTGGACGAAAAAGTGGGCCAGTGTATTAGAGGAAGTATGGTTACAATTTTTAATATTAATATAAACGAGCAGTTCATAATTTTCATGATGCGGAATTATTTTTTATTTGTATGGGGAAATAAAAAGACTTCATAGCTGTGAGTTCCATCGCATTTTACAAAAGCTTTTCGCATTTTAATCCTATATTTCGCATGCTCCGAAGATTATTTTAAGTTCCTGCCTATAATGCGCATATCCTGTTGCAGAAAAAAAAAACACGGCTGCATAAATCACGTCTGTGATTTATGCAGCCGTAAAGTTTTTGCCCATAAATCACAGACGTGATTTATGGGCTGAAAAAAAAAAATAATTAAAAAATCGTTATTTCACTATTCTTGTTTTACGTACTATATGCTAAACAAGTTGTTTCTGTATTTTGGTTGAAAACTAAAACTTTAAGATCGTTTTGAATTTTAAAGAGCATTTTTGTTTGCCGCGATTATATATATAAACAATTGCTATAAATTTAAGTTAATAAAAACTTTAACGAATGCATACAAATAAGAACTATAGGAGAAAATGAAAAGCCTGTTTTTCAAACGATTTGCTAGAGATAAAAATAATTAATTATAAATTTGGCCTTCTGTAAAGCGTATGTTATTCTTTTCATACACTAGACACGACACTAAATAAGTACCCTTTTTTGTCTAATTTTATAAAAGTCCTGTTGCAGTTTTTAATGTAGTACTTTTTTTCTTATAACTGTTGTGTTTCTTTATGTTTGGAGACTTTCTTTACGTTTTGGGAAAAAATGGACAATTTTCAATTCTTAAAAATTTTTTTTTCAATTTTTTGTGTCTATTTTATAAAATTGCTTTTTATGAACCTTCCTGGAAAATATGTACACACTGTATGCAGCGACCTATAACCTGCACTTATAAGCTGGAAATTACAGTATTTTTTTTTTTTACAATCTTTGTGTCCAAACGATTGATCGGCCTGATGGCCAATTGCCTAGCTCTCTGGCCTTTGGTACCAAAGGCTTCAGGTTCGAATCCTGGCGGTGGCATGGATGTTTGTGAGTGGTTCGGAATCCACGTTAAATTGTAGGTCCCTGTCTAATTTGCCTAAGGTGAGCACAAAATAACCGTAGAGCGTCAAACCAAAACCGAAGAATTTGCCACTTTCCAATCAAATTTTTATTTGCCTTCCATGCGGACTTTTAGGGGTAGTGCATCGTATTTATGGTTTTTAAGGAAGAAAACCCAAACAATCCTGACTGTCGATGCGTGACGCCAACACACATTGAACTGTCTATGAACATTTAAATACGCAGATTGTCTATGCGCGACGCTTACAGCATTATTACAATTGTCATCTATTCTAATTTCTTAAAAGCGGGATTTCATCGGATAATGCCAGTAGATTCGTTCCTGCACTTTAGATGTTAACGTTACCACTGTACCACACGCAGTGACAAAACAATAGGATGACAAGAAGGACAAACTGCTTCGGCCCAAGACCCGAGCAAAGAGGCTATGAGTACAGGAAAGGCCCGACATTTATTAATTTAAATGACGCCGAATTATTGGAAAAGACTGAAGAATGTGTTGATGTATAGGGAAGATGTACAGGATATATCTGTTTCGTTTACCAAGGAAATTTTTTTTTATTTTCACTCCACTTTTACGCATGAAATTAAAAGTCTTCGTCCATAAGGGAACTGGCTGATTTATTAATCATTTTTTTTCTAATGCAACTGGCAAACACTTAGAAGTCTTTTTTATGCCTTATGGCAAGCGCTGCACCGACGTTACTCATTTAGCACTACCCAGGAGGTGAGTGTAGCTTGAATATAAGCTACGGACGCGGGGTAACAATACCCCCTCATCGCTGTTAGACCGGGACCTATTGTTTAAAGTGGAATCCGAGCCACTACAAACATCCATGGCACCGCCGGGACTCGAACCCGAAACCTGTGGTACCGAGTGCCAGAGCGTTAGCCACTCTGCCATTCAGGCCCTTTTTTATTAATCATAAGAAATGTATTTAGCTTTCCTGAAGTGTGCACTGCATCTGTGTTATTTGTAACAGTTCTTGTGACTGCGGCTAGTACTGAGCTATCATACTCGAAATTAAAATTGATAAAAACCTATTTAAGAAATTTTGTGGGATAAGACAGATTATGCAATTTGGTTATTCTGTCCATCGAACATTTTATGGGCCGAAACTTGAACTTTGATGCTGCCATTGACATTTTTGCTGATCAGAACCCCCCCCCCCCTCCCTCCCAAAGAAATTTTAATAAAACTTTTATTAAAAAACCAGCAATTTTAATTCAGTACTCCCTTTTAAATTAAAAAGTTCATAGTATCAGCAAAAAATAATGCATATTTTAGGTAGTACTTTATTAAAAAGAAAATACAATGATGATATTTTACACTGAGAGACCCCCTTTCGAAAAACTTGTCACGGGTCTCAGATGGTATAGTTGCGCCACTGAATCAAACAAAAAATTAATAATTTTATCAAAATTTGTTTATGTTAATCAATGTATTTTATGGTTTTTCTTCTTCATTGGCGTAACAGCCTCATGGTGGGCCAAGGCGGTCTACATGCTGGCAGATTTCGAGACAGAAGATTCGAGAGTTCAAGACTAGCGCTATGGCCTTTGATACAACAGGCTTAAGGTTCGAATATTGATGGTGGCATGGATGTTTGTTAGTGGTTCGAATCCACGTTAAACTGCAGATCCCGGTCTAATTAGCACAAAATGTGCACAAAATGACCGTAGAGCGACGAAATATACTAAACTAAACTTCGGTATTAAAACATCTATTATTTCTCTAAATTTTCCTAATCTTCCTCTTTTTTCAATTGCTTCTGTTTACGTCCTAATTCTTATTACTGAATCTAATTATGAGATAAGCAAGTCTCAAAGTTATATAGTAAGTTAAGTCTCAAAGTTATATAGTTTAAGTCTCAAAGTTATATAGTAAGTTAAGTCTCAAAGTTATATAGTATTAAGTCTCAAAGTTAAAGTAGTTTGCTTTTCATCAGCAAATACTATTAGCTCTGTCCTTTTAGGTGATTATAATGCACAAAATACAATAGATATGCAGGAGAACTAACAGTACCGCAAAAGATGTCTTCGACTAGACTGATTTGGACAATTTAGCGCCGTCCACTCCAACTTTAATTGATCAAAATTCTGCAACTATTATAGAACTAGCTGTAATTAATAACTTTAACTATTCAATTTCCCAACTTTAAGAACTTCCTTCTGACCACATTACATGAAATTAGTGTTTTCTACTAATGAGATCAACCTGTTACTCAAATCTGATAGCAGATATTCGGTATCATGTATAATGAGACTTGGGAAATTAGCTAATGGTTGCGTGACCTTCACAGGTCGAAAGAATTACAGATTCAATATCAACCAATTGATATACCACGAATTGTTCCATCGTGATTGGTGGTAGACCACGAGCTGAGAAGTGTCTACTCGTATGAGAAGTGAGGGAGACTGACCCCCCACCCTTTGACGGATTGTCTAAAAGGAGATTTTTGTTGAAGAAGAGGGAGAGTTCTGCTACGAGTAGAGCAGAATTTTTTCTTTTTCTCTGAAGTGATTGAACAGGCCGGAGTTTTTCGCCTGTATAGAAAGTGAGCCATTTGTGGTTTTGTGTATCACACCGTGTGATAATTAAGGTCTGCCGCAGATCGGTGCATTAGATTCGTCGTAGACTAGAGAACTTTAAAAATCTCCTCCTTGAAGTGAACTGCACTTGTGAATCAAATTATCCTTAATTTTCATTTTTTGTAAATAGAGTCTTGTATATATGTACATAATGTTAAAATAAAAATTAAAATGTTCTCATGAACCCGAAAGTGGCCCTCAGCTTGAAGTCTAGTATAGGCCGAGACGTTACAACTGTTATTTTTTAAATATATATATTTTTCTTTCTAATGCAGCTGGCAAACAATTAGACAGCGTGGTCTTGGATGCCTTAAGGCAAGTGCTAGCACAGACGTACTCCTTTTGCATTACCCAGGGGGCGCGTGTAATTCGAAGATAAGCCCCGGACGCAGAGTAACAATGCCCCCGCAACGCTCATATTAGACCGGGACCTACAGTTTAAAGTGGATTTCGAACCACTACAAACATCCATGGCACTGCCGGGGCCCAAAACCTGTCGTACCGAGCGCCAGAGCGCTAGCCACTCGGCCATGCAGGCCCCATTTTTGTAATATATATATATATATATATGTATTTTTTTAAAAGAAAAATTGAGAGCAAGTGACAGCAAATACTGCACTTTTAAAATTATAAAAAATAATTTATGAAAATCTATTTTTATAGATAGAGTTCAATAAAAGTGATTGAATTTATTCTTTAATTATTCTAAATCCATAAGATCAGAGTACATAAAATTTCGGAAAAGAATTGGAAGTCGGTATAAAAATCCAATTCAGGAGTCGAGAAACGGAAATTTTTGGCTGACTTCCCACTCCTGTTTTGAAGACCCAATTTAAAATGTAAAAGAATAGCTATTTCGATGTATTGATATATAGCCATTATTTTAACAGCTACCGGGCATCTTCTTGCTCTATTTAAGGCTATCGGAGATTTAAACAAAACCTAAAAATACCTCTACGCAACCCACTTATTCTTTTTTATTATTTTTATTCTTCAAACAGAAACAAAACGTCAGTCAGCTTTGTGATTCTTTTCAAGCGAAGAAAGCAGAAGCAAGAATTACGGCGGAAGATTATGGTTGAGCAGAATTAAAAAAAAAAAAAGAAAAACTTAAACAAAAAATGGAAAACGGTAAGGGCGAAGAAAGAAAAAAAGAATGATGGCGGCAAATTTGGAACGTTTACCAAAGAGATGGGAAAGTAACAGGAAATACGGGCACTTGGGAGCCTCCAAACATAAGCAGATGTAAAAACATTCAGTATTTGCGAAATTATCGCTAAGGGTTGAAGGCGTGTGGTGATTTTTTGAGATATTTTAAGCACTTCTAAGGTCAGTCGGTGCTAGCTTGCCGCTTTTCGCCGCCTTCTGAGTGAGAGCTACAACACTTCTTCAATATCCACATGCAGTGACTGCTAACTCGAAGATTTGTTGCTGGATTTGGAGAATTCATGGATTCCATCATCATTGAAATGAATAGTTATACCATAAATTTGGACCTCTAGTGATTTATGGCAAACTTATGCGGTGCATCTGACAATTGTTATATTGCAGAGAGAATTATGTACAAACATAAACTCCGCAACTCGTAGTTGCTAACTCAAAAACTTCTTGTTAGGTTTGAAGAATTAATGAATTTTATCATCACTGCAGTGAATGGTAACAGATTTATAAACTTATTTTACAATTTATATTGATTTTTTTCTTTGTTTATGCGGTTAATCGACAATTGATATATATGCAAAAATTCGACCAACAGTAACAAAATCGGATACTTCAATTTAATAAAGCGAATATTGAGTTATCATTCTATTAATAGTTTACTTAATATTAAGTTTTATTTTATTTTACAGAACAGGAGGATTTTCTAATAGTTATGACGTGAAATTTTAATTTTCGTCCGAGAAAAAACCAAAAGTGAATGACAATGGAATCAGCATGAAAGTTTTACAGAATTTTAGGATACAACGAATTTATGCTGAAAAAAAAAAATAAGAGGATTTGCCTTTTCACTTTTTGATAGCAGTGAATGTTTTCAATTTAGTAAAACTACTTGGTGAACAGCTCAACATGAACTTTTGGTAATGATGGTCATATGAAGTAGCTGATTGGGCCATTGTGTTTCTTGTGTTTGCAAATTGTTTGGACCAATCGGTGGGTATATACCTTGAAATATGAGTTGGTATAGGAGAGCAAGTGCTCCATGCCTTAAAGGTGCTAACAGACGTCGAAGCAGTGCTGCATTTTCAAGTGCAACTGGAAGAAGGTGTAGCGTTGCAGCTACATCTACAAGACTTCGATCTGGATCTAAAGGTAATGAATTTATTAGTTTTGCTTATAAACATTGTAAATGGTATATTAATTTAGTAATAAAGGAACTATTTTACTCATAATAGGAAAATATATTTACTGATTTTTTGTAGTTGTAGTATTTGTAAAAGCATCTTTGGTATTTGAACCTCACCAATGATCCTGTCCTTGGTTTCTAATCTTAATTAGAAATGTGCAGCTATATCAATATTAGCTATATCAATTAGTACTTTTGCTCAAGCAAGGAAATTGAACACGAGTGGCATATCATTTTTGAATTGATAATGAAATTAAAACGATCTGCAATTCAAAAACACGAAAAAAAAAAAAATCGATTCCGTCAAACCAAAACTTATGCATTTCAAAAATAGATTGACGAGGTACTGAATCGTTATGCTGTTATTTTTTAAATGGAGACATTGGTTTAATTTAACGCAATAGAAAAAAAAAATAGAGGAACTTTTTCTTATTTGTATCACAGAGAAAAGAACCAAATGGAACTTAATGCAGAAATACTATTTATGGCAAATTATTTTTTGTGGTGCAGATGAAACTGCTATTTTAAATCTTCTTAATAAATACATACATTTTCAAAACTCACAAAATAAGAATTTGTAAGAATCCTTTGTAGCTATTTTAAAAACCATAAAATTTTGCACGTTTATTTATTAACCAAATTTTTTCAATTTCGAAACATGCGTAACATGATTGTTTAGATTTGTTTTTGCCATTATTTTCAAAAAAATTTCGTAGATAAGGATATAAGTTAATCTGCATTGCAATCAAACGTTTTATAGCTTAATTATGTTGTGTTTTGTATGTTATGTCTTAAATCAATTAGGAAAATTAAAGTAAGGAAAATAAATATTAGCTGTAATTTTTTTTTATCAGAAATTGCAAAATATTTAATAATTATTCTCAGGTACAAAAACATATGCGAGATATATCAACTGATATCAGCAGTATTCTCTTCCGGTAAATCAAGTGAATCAATGAATTATACAATATTAACCAAATTTCTTTCAATTTCGAAACGTGCGTAACTTGGTTGTTTAGATTTTTATTGGTTGATTAGATTGTACTTGTAGAATTTGTAAAAGTATCTTTGGTATTTGAACCTCACTAATGATCCTGTCCTTGCTTTCGAATCTTAATTAGCTATGTGCAGTTTTAATTTTAAGTAAAAGCATAGGATTATAGGTATACAATTTAATTTTGAGTTATGTTAATAGCTAACCAGATAGACATAAAATATTCATTGCAATATTAATTATTGTTGATCTTGATAAAAGGAGAAAGGTTTGATATCCATTTTAATAAGCAATACTTTCAATTTATTTCACGAATTTCATTTTTTTTTAGATTACATACTTAAATGTTTGGGTACTTAAAATATTAAAAAAAAGTATTAAAAAACATTAATTACTCTGATTTCTAAATTCGAATCCCTTTTCTTCTTGGTAACTGTGAAACTTAATTTCAATTCCAAATATTTTGAAAGAACTTGTGTTTCTGATACTATATCATTTTTTTTTTTTAATGAAAACTACATTAAAATTCGTTACACGAAAATTGTCTCTAAATTTGTACTTTTTTATTTCATAAAAAAAAAAAAAAATTAATTAACGTTTTTCTTCTTTATTGGTGTGATAAAGTCAATTTTTAAAGTCGTATATTTTGAGTAAATTGAGTAAAATATGTTGAATTATAAGTCTGTTATTTATGTATTGCTAATAGTATTAAAATGTCAAAATTATAATATTTAATTAAACAAAGGAAAAAGTGTTATAAAATATGGCAACAGTATTTTCTCCTGATGAAGGAGATACAATAATAAAAAAAGTTGTTTCACTAAAATAAATGGTGCATATATATATATGCATATAATGTTTAATGTATTTGAATAATTTTACTGCATGTTTTTCAAATAATTTTATAACATAAAAGTGTTTTCTTCGTAGTTTAGTACCTGTTTTTGTGTGTAAAAAAAAGTATAACACGTACAAATCACCGATGGACGATGGAGTGACAGCATTGCCTTCCAGGAGGACTTTTTAGTGTAACTGTGTAATGGTCCCCATTTGCATGCCATCATATGGGAAAAATCCCCCAAAATTAACATTAAGCAATCTGGATATCGACGCGAATTGCTTATACACTTTGTAACAATCGTCATCGAATTTCCTCATTTCTGAAAGGAGTAACAACAACAGACTTCAAAGATGAGCCATAATTCCAACTTAACCCCACCTGTTTGTTACCTACACATTTTACCATTGACTTCAGTTGGGCATAGAAGAGGTGACTTGAGGGCGATTGTGGCAATGTGTGTTAAACAACTCACAGGGATAGTCAGGCTGCCTGGTTGGGCCGACAAGCAAATGTAGGGCAGTTCCTTCTAAAACTAGTCTTGGAAGACAATGTCCCCGCCTCCCTCAACACTTGTCGAGGGGCTTTCCATGGTATACATGGGGCCACTGATGTTCAACAGTTTTATTTCTGACTGGTATGGGGTTATATAGTTGTTGTTTCCTATTAGGATTCATTGTGAAATGAATGTAGGGAGTTTTGTTCATAGAGGACAACCTGAAGAAAAACATCAATAAGATATATTTAATCAAAACATCACAGCACATATTACATATAACAGGCTTTTTCTTTCGCCATTTTCTTGAACACAACCGTGTCATCCATTTGTCATCCATTCCATAAGAGGTTTTCTCTGTGCTGCAGTGGCAACAGTGAGACGAGAAAGTCCACTGTTGCCACTGCAGCACAGAGAAACTTACCTCTTATTACAACTACAGTTGATCGTGCGCGCGACAATAGTACTAGCTAAGGGCGTGAAGCGTGGACAAAAGAAAAGAAAGTTGGACACAGAACCAACTAAGTTAGACATTTACCTTATGTTGGTTAGAGATTTAGAGAGTTTTAGATAGGTTTTTATGTAGGTATAGAGAGTTTTCTTTTAAAAAGTTTTTAAGCTACGAATATTCATTTAATTTGTGAAGTTACATCAACCTAAGAAACAAAAGTTTAAAAAGCGATGAAAATATCAATTAGTACTTTTGCTCAAGCAAGGAAATTGAACACGAGTGGCATATTATTTTTTGAATTGATAATGAAATTAAAACGATCTGCAATTCAAAAACACGAAAAAAAAAAATAAATAATAAAAATCGATTCGGTCAAACCAAAACTTATGCATTTCACAAATAGATTGACGAGGTACTGAATCGTCATGCTGTTATTTTTTAAATGGGGACATTGGTTTAATTTAACGCAATAGAAAAAAAAAGAATACTTATTTTTTAGAGGAACTTTTTCTCATTTGTATCACAGAGAAAAGAATCAAAAGATACTTAATGCAGAAATACTATATATGGCAAATTATTTTTTGTGGTGCAGATGAAACTACCATTTTAAATCTTCTTAATAAAATACATACATTTTCAAAACTCACAAAATAAGAATTTGTAAGAATCCTTTATATCTATTTTAAAAACCATAAAATTTCGCTCGTTTATTTATTAACTAAGTTTCTTTCAATTTCGAAACATGCGTAACTTGGTTGTTTAGATTTGTTTTAGCCATTATTTTCAAAAAATTTCGTAGATAAGGATATAAGTTAATCTGCATTGCAACCAAACGTTTTATAGCTTAATTATGTTGTATTTTGTATGTTATATCTTAAAACAACGAGGAAAATTAAAGTAAGGAAAATAAATATTAGCTGTAATTTTTTTTATCAGAAATTGCAAAATATTTAATAATTATTCTCAGGTACAAAAACATATGCGAGATATACCAACTGATATCAGTAGTATTCTCTTCCGGTAAATCAAGTGAATCAATGAATCATACAATGAAGCCAATGAATCATTTTCAAATTTCATGTTATTTTTCATTAAAAAAATAAAAAAAAACTTAATAAATTAAAATTTACTTTGATAATCATAATTTTCAACACTCACAGAAAAGAAAGTAAAATTTTTTTAAATTTGTGTTTATTTACAATCCTTATCAGAAGGGAGCAGTTAGGTGTTAAACTTGAAAATTTGAATTCATGGTAATTGGAGGTATCGTAAATACGTCGAGTTTTTATGGTAAAGAAATTAACAGATTTGACAGAATTTTAAAAGAAAACTTTCTCGCAAATGAAATATAATAAAGAATATCTAAATTATCTAGAAAGAAGAAGAAGAATGAAAGAAGATATTAGAGTTTCTGCACACCGTACTTTAAAAATATGGTATTTTTTCTCCTAGCGCGCATGCTCATAAGAAATTGCGCATGCGTATCTGTAATATTTCCTATGAGCATGCGCGCTAGGGAGAAAAAAATACCGTATTTTTAAAGTACAGTATGCAAAAACACTCTACTATCTTATAGAAAAGAAGATTTTAATCATATATAGTTATGAACTTGATCCACATATGTAAATAACTGTAATTGGAAAAAAAATCAATATAGGTCTCACTACTTATTACTGTAATGTCTTTTCTCTATTCTAGGAGTACGAATATTAAATATGCCAGTGATTATGTGTTTTTATAGTTTGCAAAATATCATTTCGTTTTATATAAAAGAAAAGACAAATTTCATGTGCGGGGCCTTGTGGAAGGCATGTTGACTACAATGTCACGGTGCCATATTGGTCACCGCAATTTCCAGATTCCTGATATAGAGGGTGTTTAGTCATTTTTGCAACGATTTTTACGTTATCCATGAATTAAATTTAAATCATAAAAAAAAACTTGAATGGCAACAGTTCTGAATAGGATTTAATTATCGTTTGCTTTTTAAAAAATTATTCTTTGCTTTGATATGTCGCTGAAAAATAAAATAAATATCGAATGTTATATTTTTGCTCTTTACGAAGAGAAATACTTTTACTTGGTTATTAAAAAAGGATGTGAAACGCATGATTTTAAAATTTTTACGTGTAAAATAAGTGACATAATTAATTAAAAAAAAAGCTTAAAAATGTAAAAGTTGTATTTGACTTGAAAAAAAGGTAAAAAATGCGTGCCAAGTTGTTTACCTCCTAATATAAAGTTGCAACTTATGTTTTAAAGATAATCCTATTCCCCCAAAAATATCACAGAATCCTTATATGCCTTTATGGAAATTGCAAAAAAAAAATTATAAAATCTGATTTTCAGCTAATAATAATAATAAAAACATTAACCGTCTAGTTCTAAAACATGTTTCTCAACCTAAAACTATATGCAAATTGTTGTATATAAATTATTTGGCATATTTATTTTTGGAATTATGTAGTTACAATTGATTAGGCTTGGATATACTTATCTGATTGCAATAGAAAAAGATAGATTAACTACTGAAAAAGAGGAAAAAATGGACCTAAAATATTGATACAGAGACAAACAAGGAAAGTTTTGCTAAAAGTTTTATAATTATTATTCCATTCCTTATAATGGAAAACTTAAAATAAGGAAATTATAAAGAAATCTCAAAATTAACTCTATCAGAAATATGTTTGGATACTTATTTCCAAAGAAGACATTCCATCACTTTACTCAAACAATCTTCATTGTGTTAAGTTTCATCAGGATAAGGCTACCAATAATACCTCTAAACCTATTGCTTAATATTTGGAAAAAAAAAAATGAGAAATGAAGCAGGAATTGAGATATTTCATTTAAATGCATCCCACCCAAGTTTCCCAACATGCGTGCTGTGAATTAGAGTTTATTTGGGCTTTTAAAGCAAGCTCTTTATAAGCAGCATCTCAAAACATTGGATGGACTGGGAAGATCGTGCAGGAGGAGTGAAACAAAATCAACCTTGACATTTTAAGAAAAGCTTTTATCTTGAATATCAAGTTGGGATGCTATAGTTTAATAAAAGGTTTATTAGACTGAACATGTTGGAAAATAAAATTAACTTTGTTTATACAGATTCGAAATTGCTTCAAAATGTGTGAACACTCTCTGTATAAACTAATAAAACTTCATGTCTTTTTTTATCAATTGTAACGGCAACAAAAAATCTCATGAATTTCAATTTATCAGTGAGTGCACATACTGTATAAGACGAAGGAGGACCAAATTTATTGCATATAGGAACATACTAGCGTTCAATTTGCTGTAAACTATGCGTGAAAGGGCAGTTGGTAGGCAGAAGCTTGAAGAAAATTTAATAACTACAGGAATAAGCTACCATATATACATTATCATATATGCATATGTATGTTCGTATATATATATAAAACACATCGTATCATGTCATATTCACAGGACAATCCACGAAGGAGTAACATCTTAAAAGAGATATTCTTAAAAATCCAGATCATGTAACTTGATATCGGCAAATTGTATACTTTAATATATATATAAAAAATTGCAATAATAATTTAAATATCTATATCTATACTATCTATCTATTTATCTCTCTCTCTATATATATAATCATAAGAGGAAATTCTGGGAATATCAGGTTATTTGTGAATTTTTCTATGTAAATTTAATTCTATTTCTATGACAAAGAAGTATTTTTAAATTTAAAATAAAATTTTATTTGATATTATTCCAAAAATCTTATTTTAAGCAAATTAACGTTAAATTTAGAGTGAAAAATTATTTTTAAAATGTTTAAAAATAAGTTTTTAAGAATTATAACTTCAAAAATATCTCAATATGTCTTTAAAAAAATTCAGATTAAATTGATTGGTCGGTATAGGTATATTTCATTTAAGACTTGCCATCTTTTATGCTTAGGAATATGGCAGCACATTAAAAAAAATTGGCACAAGTTATTGGAGTTGAAAGCATTGACCTCTGCTGCATGTAAATGTCCTTGAAACTCCTGGCTGGAGCTATTTTAAGAAAGCCGAAAGATTTAATCCCTAGGAAAAAAAAAAAAAAAATTTATTTAAAAAAATGATGCTAGTGAACCCATTAAGAAATACATCTAGACTGTCATATTAATCATCTTTTTTCCGGTATATTTGTGGTTTATTTTGTTTGTGTTGTTTAAAAGCATTAACACACGAAATTAACATGAAACTTGTGTAATAAACATTATAATGTTTTATTTGTTTTAGTCTTCGTGTTAAGAATTATCCAAATCAGTGGTGGCCAACCCAAATGATCTTGCGGGCCACTTTGAAATTCATCATAACTCCGCCAGTCGCATATAAAATTATATATCCCCATATTAGATTCAGATACATTACAGACATTTTTGGAGTGAAAAATTGAAACGTAATGAGTTATTACTTTTGTATTTAGTATTATACTTACAACATAAACATAGATAATATAATAATGATGATACTAAACGCACATTGTAAAGAAATATATATCACTAAAAATGGAATTTAAAAAGTATTTAAATATAAACGAAATAAAAAAATGAAATCATTAAAAAATATTTATTTTATTAGTGCGATATTTGTTTCTCAACTCATCATGAGTTCGCAGAATATAATTTAATTATTTTGCGAACTCATTACTGTAAACTCGTAAATAAAAAAACAGGCAATATCTGTCATATTCGCAAGAATATTAATTTAAAATCAAAGTTAATTTTTTTCTCATAATTTCGACAGTTATCAGGAATATATGGATGCATGCATAATGCATTTTTTTAATACATTGGATTTCACTACTTTGGCCATTATAAAATAAATATATTTTGTAAAAGTGTGATGAATCTCACCTGGCCAAGAAAAATATTTAAGGCGGGCAGCGGGTTGGCCACCCTTGATCAAAATTTTTTCAAAGAACAGAAAACATCCTGGTTATTTTACGTATTTTTTTTTTAGGATATTATATTAGTTTCAAATAACATTATCAGCCAGGGTTTATATATCAGAATTTTTAATGATATAACAGTTGTTGAGATGAGATAACAGAAAATGCTTTAATTAAAATTATAAGATATATGGGTATATCAGTTTTCGTAATTTCGAACGTTTTCCAAAAAAAAAAAAAAAAAAAAAAAATTTTTTAGATTTTTTTTAGATTAGATAGATTTTTTTTTTTTTCTAAGATTATCGCAATGTTCAGGAATCCATTATTTGTTTTATTTTTAAATCAAATTTCCAGATATGATTCCGTTTTCAATCTTTATAAAATAAAATATTTTTTAGTTTGGGTAAATTGTATTAGGAAAAAAATATCTGTGAAAAGGACATGATATCGTTTGGCAATTTATAAAGGAAAAATTATTGCGATTAATAAAAGAAATTTAGGAACTAAATTTAACCATTATTGTGAATAATAAAAAGAAATTTAGGAACTAAATTTAACTATTAGTGAATAATATAAGAAAATTGAGGAATAAATTAAACTATTATTGTGAATATTAAAAACAATTTAGGAACTAAATTTAATAATTATTGGGAATAATAAAAGAAATGTAGGAACTAAATTTAACCATTATTGTGAATAATGAAAGAAATATAGGAACTTAAATATAAATAAGCCTATAAAATAGGACATTTGAAACAAAACAAAATATATATTATAAAAAATTTTATCACACAAATAAAATTATCACTTTAATTTCAAGGAAATTTCAAAAGATTAATAAAATCTGTAGATAAATCGGTTTCTATTTAGTTAAAAAAATAATGACAAATTTTTCGAGATTTTCGACTTTTAGATAACAGCGAATTAAGTGAAAAAAGTTGAACACTGTTATAGCATTTTACATTATGCTGGACCGCGCACAAATACATACATCCATTTTATGTACTTAGATAGATTTGAACAGCTTGTGACTTTAATTGAGAAAGACGTTATATTAACTCACAACCATATAAAGGAAAAATATGATGACTATGAGAAAAAAATGACCATGGGTAAAATGAGTGCACCAGTGTTAAGGAAGCAATATTTCAGTATTAGTTTTATTAACATGTTTTCATTTATTGAAGTTTTGCTGAATTTAATCTAAAGAAAAATATTTATTATTAATAACAATGTGATATTTGCGGCTTAACTGGTCTTTAAGCACTTCTAACTTAAATGGAAATATGAAATAATTACTATTTTTTTTTTAGGTTATGGAAGCCGTGGAGATTTTGGCGAGGATGACTTCGAACTGTTTCTGCCTCCACTCGAGGAAATGCCCCAAATCAAGGGTTACGAAGAAACGACATTTGAACTCTGTAAGTGATTTGTACCGCTGGCATTCCTTTCGTATAATACATCTCATATCATTTAAACCAGTAACCAGTATTTGAAAAGATAAATGAAATACATTGCCTTAACATTTACTACTAATATGTAATCTACCTTTCCAATTTGCTTTCCAATTTGAATTTAAGTTAAACAAATACAGTAGAACCTCTGTAAGTTGAACTTCAAGGGAGACGCCAAATAGTTCTAGTTATAGAGTTTTCGACTTATGGAGGATTTCGACTCACGCTGGTTTTGTAAGGAAATATTCGACTTAGATTCTTTCTAACTTATTTTGAGTTAGAGAGGTAAAATAAATAAAAATTCAAGTTACAGAGGTAATAAACATGTTAAAAGTTATATTATGGACTACAATAAAAAAATCAAAATAATTCTGAAACAACCTTAAAATTAAAAATATTAAAAAAAAGTCAGTTATTATTATTATTTTTTTTTTTGCTGTAGACAATTCGATCGTTCTCTGTCTATAGCATTATCTAAGCTATAAAGAGCAGAAAATTCTTTTCTTCCGAGTTGCTATTTCATAGAATTGGTTATTCTATTTACTATATACTCATACATTGTTTTCTAGAAACAATGGCGATCATTGTCGGCAAATCCTTAAAGTCGGTAACTTATTTTTCTTCGAGCTATAGAGGTAATTAGTTTCAAATGACCGTGTTGTAAAGGTTGTAAAAAGATTGTAAAATCAAACATTGCTAATGTTTGAGATACAGAGGTCCAATTTTTTTTTTCGAGTTACGGAGGAAAATATATACCAAAATGGCTTGTGGGGATTCACTAATTATTTCGACTTTTAGAGGATTGAAAATTTGAGTAATGGATGTTATAGGGCTTGAAAGGAAGGGAACAGAATTTTTTTTTCGAATTGTGGAGGTTTTTGACTTACCGAGGTTCGACTTAAAGAGGTTACTGCACGTATATTAAACTTGAGAACTAATCTGTGGCTTTCAAGTCTATATATATTCAGCACTAGAAAGTTGTTACTGAAGACTCATTTACGATCGTATCATTTGGGAGTATTTGAGCTTTTAAAACAAGCTCTGCATAAAAGATATCCCGTAACATTGGATGGGCACTGGAAGTTTGTGGAGAAGGAGTTAAACATAATCGATATTTATAAATAAAACTTTTGTCTTGGAAAACAAGATGCAATGTAACAATTTAACAAAGGGGATATCAGACTGAACATGTTAGATAATAAAATTATATATGTTTATATATATATATATATATACATAAGACTCATGATGAGACTCATTTAACCTGAGAGAGAGAGATCGTATTTTTTTATAACTTTTAATCTTTTCCTTTTTAACCTAATGAATTTATCTTTAACAATAATTCTAAATGTTATGATTCATCTTACAACACTGAGCGTATAAATCATATAATGAATTACTATGCATTTGAATTTTTGAAACAACTCTATATAAATTATATCCCGTAACATTGAATGGGTACTGGAAGATTGTGGAGGAGGAATGAAACTAATTCAGCACTGATATTTAAGGAAAGCTTTTATCTTGAAATCGCTTTATCGCTGTTCTTTGCCCAGCTTTCGAATTAAAAACACCAAATGTTGAATGAATAAAAAAAAATGGTTAAAGGCAAATGAATTTCTTTGTTTAAACAGGTGCTTTAAAGAAAGAAAATTGTGATGTCTTAATAATAGATGTTATTAATTATTATTTACCATCATTTCAGAATTACTTTGTAGATGCATTATATACTATTATATAATTAGATTTTCATGACAATAGTTTAGAAGTATAACTGACATTATTTTAGCAGCATTATTTTTTTAATGATTTTAGAGTTTTTGTAAAAGGATATATTAAAATACATTATATTTTAAATTCAATTGTTAACAGATTACATAACTGAATATATTTATTTTTCTTTATAAGTATTTCAACATTATAAATTTATTTACTCATTCTATTACAACTGAAGTACAAAAATATTTATTTTACAAAGAAATTCAGATAAAGAAAAAACAACAAAATTGAAATAAAATATTTGTGTCATTGAAACTATGAACTCTATTCATATTGAAAAATTGTAAAAGAACTGAGTTGTTAAAATTGATGAGTTAGTTGTTATTGTAATAACTTGGATAACCTATCAGATATTGCAGTTGCAGCTATTATAACATCTGACAGTATGTGTTTTAATTGTCAGTTTTAACAAATATCTTGTAAAGAAGTATAACTGAAATTTGAAATATTTGTGCTAATATGAGCAAATGGCAAAGAATAACTGTGAGATTAAATATAAGTTTGTGCCAGTAAAATGCTTATATCATTGAAATTATGAAGTCTATTCATACATAAAAAAATGTAAAAACTGAGTCGTTAAAATGTGTCGCTGAGTTAATTGTGAGATTGCAATACCGGTATACCGGGATACCGAATACCGTATTTTGAGCCATTTGTTACAATTTTTGTAATACCGGCATTCACTAGTCTAAATACACTGGTTTTTCGGTTATACTAGAAATTTAGAATTCTTATCTGTGAAAGAATACTTATGTGTGAAATTCTTATTCTTATCTGTGAATTCATATTCAGAATTCTTATCTGTGAAATCAACGTTGTAGTTGTGAAGAAAATGTGTAATATTTCGATATTTTTAAATTGGTGAGTTTGTTATTCGACATTGTATTTGTATATCATACTTTAGAATTCAAGATATTTTTCAGATTTATTACATATACACTCATAAATAATACCTCATAATAATGAATAAGAATAACTTTAAAGAACATAAAAAATCAGTTTATAATACTTCGGTTTGGTTTCATTATTTTATGATGAAAAGAATGTGGTGGCACAATGTAAAAAACTGTTCAAGAGTTATTAAAGTTAAAACCTATAAGCGGACTCCTACACATTTAAAAAAAAAAACCTGACAAATTTGTTAAAGAGGAAGGAATCTAATTGGTGATGAATATACAAACTGCTCAATTCTAAGCCCAAGCCATCAGAAATTTTAGATAATTTTGAAAAAAAAAAAAAAATGATAATTTGGATGAAATTATAAGTAAAATGACAGCACCAATGACATTTTTTACTACCGGTATTAAAAACCGGTATCCCGGTATTAAGATAAAAAATACCGAATACCGGTATTGAACTTTTTGGACCGATATTGTACTCCCTAGTTAATTGTTATTGTAAAACCTGGATAAACTCAATGACAGCTGCTTAATATTGGCAGTGTCTTGAATTGTCAGTTTTAACAAATATCTTCAAAGAGGTATAACTGAAACAGAAGCAAATATGCCCAAATGCAAGTGTGGCAAAACAAAAAAATTTAAATATTTGTCTAATAAGAGTAATGGCAAAGAATAACTGCGAGTTTAAATATACTAGTTTGTGCCAGTCAAACGCTTGTATAATTGAAACTATGAGGTTTTATTCATGTCGAAAAACAAAAAACGTTGTTAAAATTGATGAGTTAGTTGTTATTGTAATAACCTGACCAACCTCAATGCAGCTGCATAATGTCAGGCAGTGTTTTTTAATTGTCAGTTTTAACAAATTTCTTCTAAAGGGGTATAATTGAACTATAAGTGGGTATGAGCAAATGCTTGTGATGTAAAACAGAAATTTAAATATTTATGCTAATGAGCAATAGTAAAGAGTACGTGAGTTTAAATATACAGTTAGCATCAGTAATGGTGTCAGCTACGTTTATTATGATAAATAGCAGCCGGTGGCGGTTATGAATGAGTTGTTTATTCTTTTTTTTTTTTTTTTAAAGCAGTTACTTGTGTAGTCTGCAAGTCATGTTAAAAGGTAGAGCGTCTTTATTTTCTTTTAGAATAATCGGCAGATGTTTCGTATTCTGATCTTTGTTTTTTCCGTTTATAAGCAAACTACTGATGCTAAAGAGTTTAAATACGATGCAAATGTTTGTCAAATCAGCATTTTATGACGTGAAGATCTTATAGAACCGCGCATGCTCATAAATTATGTTTCCTATGAGCATGCGCGCTAGGAAAAAAGCTAACGGACGTCCTACGGTAACTGTCCTGGCTGCAAAAACTCTATTATCTTTGTGGTGTTCATTCAAAATTGAACACAATATGGGATGCAGCATGGCAAGGCGCCAGTGACGCTTTCTATGTCTGCACATGTTAGCCATTGTACTGACACATGACTCAAAATCAAAGTGTTCGCTTTTGAAAGCCAATACTTCTTCATATACTTCTCTACTCATAGTGTAGGGTCCTATACTAAAAACATTGTACATTACACTAAAAAGAAAAAGAAAAACTGTTAAAGCTTTTAGTATTTCATACAAGAAATATTTAAATATCATTTGAAGTGCCACCTTTCTTTATAAGCTATAAGTTTATTTTACATTATAAATCCTCACGTCATAAAATGCTGATTTGACAAACATTTGCATCTTATTTAAACTCTTCAGTAGAAAACTCTCTATTAGGCAGTTTTTGAAAGTTTTGCATACCATATTTGGCAGACATGTTCCTCCCTATCGCGCATGCTCTGAAAATTGCCCATGCGTATCTGTAATAATGCCTATGAGCATGCGCGCTATTGAGAAAAAGCTAACGGAATCCAAAATACGGTATGCAAAAAAACTAATATCTAGGGGGAAACTCAACCCTCTGATTATTGCAATGGAAGGACATTTCGACGCAAAATTTGACATATCATTACTATATCATATCATTTATTTCACACTATATACATATAACTTTATAGGTTCACTTTGTATTGGTGCTTAATTTAAAAAGTCAAAGCGTTATCGACTTCACAAAAAAAATTAAAGAAAAATTAATTAATTATTTGTCGCATCAGCTTCACAAAAAAATTAAAAATATGGGATCAAATGCATCATCAGATCCATGCGTCAAATTATTTGCGTTTTTATTAAATTAAATTATTTATTTTTATTATACAAAAAAGAAATGAAAATACATGCTAGATAATTTGGGAGTTATTCCAGTTACAGTGAACAGATGTGGCCTGCCCAAGTCTGACAACTCTATTTTAAAGGTTTTAAGTTCTTCTTTTTTATAAATATATAATTTTTTTTTTTGTTTATTGCCTAATTCTGAAAAATAAGCAAAATATTATGTTATTGATCGCTTTTTGTTTTTTTATCCTGTAGGTTCAATACCTCCGCCTGTTGTTTTAACTCCTGCTGACTCAACAGAAGAAGCTGGAGATCTTAAACCGTTCACAGAGTAAAAGGCCATTTTTTTTTTTTTATAACTTGTATTAATTATTTACTTTGAGCATTCAATTTAGTTGAAATTTTTTTTAAAGACAGGATTTTCTACATGGCAATTTTGCATAATATCATATTAATTTCATTAATAATATCCTAATAGATCACCAAAATTAAATGAAAATGCAGAAATATGTATCTGATATATAAAACGATAACACTGATAGTGCCATACGACTAAATTTTTTTTTCAAATTTATTAACGTTCCAAAACCATCTGAGATGTTTTGCCATTATAACTGCTTATAAAAGCTAAAAATTATCATTTAATCACAGCAATGCAAATCAAACTAGGTTAATACTTCAAAAAGAAATGTTTAAAAAATGAATATTATATATAATATCAGGATGCGTTAACATTGCTTAGACATATTCGAAAACTAACTCTTTTTATCTAAATCATGGCATAAACATATAAATAATAAACTTTGTATTTCAGGAAAATTTCTATAATAATAATTTATTTAGTGGTTATTGTTTATATGGCAGGTGTTAAATAATGAAACAAATAAGAAAAATTTCGAATGCGAAGCGTTTTAATGCGACAATGTGGTTATATGAAACATATCCGCATTTTAAAGAAATCCATTACCAATTCAATTATTTTTGGCAAAAAGCATTAAAATACATGAGCTGCTCATAAAAGCTCAATTGTAGTATTCAGCATGATAATAAGTTTAGTTTACAGTAGAAAACAATGGCTTCTGAAGTCCCATCTCAAGAAACTCTTATAATGAAAGAAATGTTTTGTTTCACTAAACCTATCCCCACGAACCACTTTTTATGTATCTCATCTTTCTTTAATTTTTTGTTTGTTTTTATTTATTCAGTTTTTCTTATTTTCTGAAAACATATTGATTTTTCATTATTATTATTATTATTATTTTCCAGGAAGTATTTCTAATTTTTTTGTAGTATTTAAAAACATTATAATAAATTTAAGAAGAAAATAAATGTAAGAAGAAAATAGCCTTATATTTAGTTTTATTATTCATTAAGTTTTACTAATGAATAATAAAATGAAATGATAGAAAAAATTATTAAAAATTAATTAAAAGAATATTATACAGTAAATAACATTAATGGTTTAACTGATGATTTCATACAGTCAATTTTAATTGCAAATTTTAAACATTTGGATCTTTATACTGGCTTCTTTCCATTTTTTAACAAATGTGGTTGGAATTCATCTACACAATGATTTTAATGAGACCACGGAGGTTTTTAAATTATAATATTTTTAGGATTGTCACCTATGCAATCTAGCATTGCATTATTTATAAAGAAATATCATTAAAGAACAGAAAATCATAATGGAAACTCGCAAAACGATTGTATCTTTATACTTGTTCTTTCCATTTTTTCAAATGGGCTGAACTCATCTTATAAATGATTTTAATGAAACCACGGAGGAGTTTTATTATAATTTTTAGGATGGTCGCCTATACAATCTAACATTGCAATATTTATAAAGCAATATCTTAGAAGAACAGAAAGTGATAAGAGGTAATGCAATAATGAGTTCTTTTTTTTTTTTCATTGTTGAGAGCTTTTTTAACAAAAAGTTCTGCTACAGATTTTAATATTTTTTTCAGAATAATTTACTTAAAAAGTCTAAAATCACTCATATGTGTCATGTCCCAAAAAGAAATTAAGATCTAAGATTTTAATTTGCAACCTATTCTTTTACAGACTACCTCATTTATCTGAAACTGAAATTCAAGAACACTCTATACAGTATGCGGATTCTAAGTGTGCATTTGATAAGAATGTTGCAAGAGAAATGGATACTATTAGGGATTGACTACAGGCCAGGCTATAAAGTAAGTATTTTTTCTTCACATAATAGATAACTTAAATTAATTTCTACCTCTTAAAATCAAAAATTCATTTAAATAAAACTGAATTACAAATTTGGCTGATAATAATTTTTGTGAAATAAGCTAGAACAAATAACGTTTGCTCTGTAAAAACTTTTTACTGATTTTTTTTCTTGATGCTGTATCTATTTTACTAGACATTTTAATTGGTGTTCCAGTGATAAATAAGCAGTGACTAGACTGCGAAACATTTGAAAGAATTCCATATAAACATAAATGAACCATATTTTACATTTTTATTAATTGAATAATAATAATAATATATTTTTGCCGTTCATTCTTTATTAGTAATGCATACTTTTATGTTATTCCTTTATATTATACATAAAAAGGAATTTTTTTAACTGATCATAAAACTTACTATTTTGAATTTTTTTAAAGCTTAATTTTTAAACTAGGAAAAAATTGATTACAGAATTGATTTGGATCTCATATTATTATTAATGTCATTTTCTCATGTATTATTATCAATTTATTAATTTTGTAGTATGTGAAGGATTTCAAGCTAGACAAAATACGAAAAAAATCACGAATATATATATACATTTTTTGTCTTTTAGCTATTAGAAAGCTAAAATTAAAATGTGTGTATGCATGCTAATCATATAAAGTTAAATATATGTAAGGAATATAAAGTTACTAAAACCAAAAAATTAATTAATTTTAATTTTTGCATACCATGAGGTTCATATTAAATTATTTTGTTTGGTTTCCTTAATTAAATAAACGCATATGATCAACATGTTTGGAATGATTCCATTAAAAACTAAATTCCTGTCAATTAGTCAATATTTATTACTTCCTTTTCAAAGTAATTCCTGACGACTGTTATGCCTTTTGCAAACATTTGTTTCAGAACTCGAAATGTGTTTTAAAATCATTTTCATAAAGCCTTCTCAAAAATCAAATTTTTACAACACATTCTTTTATTGAATTTATAAACACCAAAAGAGCGAGATCAAGAATGATTTAAAAGAACGAATTCGAAGTTCATGAGGAGCAGTTTTAACTATGTAAATGAGAAAAAGACGCATGGTACTTGCTATACAAGTGAATAGGATACTTTCAGTGCCATATTTGTCAAACTTTTGACATATCCAAGAATAACAAGAGTAATGCGAGCACGTTCATTGTTGTTTTTAATGCTGGCCATAATTTAAGTTATTTTCTATGAATTAATGCATGCAAAAACCACAAAATACTCAAATAATATTTTTATTAGCCATTTGAAGAGTTGGTAGAAACTCAAAATTCACAATTGTATCACAGAACATCTACTATTCCATTAGAGAATGATTCATCTTAGATAAATTTCCTGCCTTCTTTAAATATCTTTATCTCAAAAACTCTTTTTGACAAATTATCATTATCAAAAGCTTTTGTAACACTTAAAAATTTTTGTAGCAGAAATTTCTTTGTGAAAACAAAATTTAAAGCATGTTCTATATTTAATTACATTCGCCATTTTGGCAAGACGCCAAAAAAACTCTATTTACTTATTAAAAAAAAATTCATTCGGAAACAAAAGATAAAAAAAAGATTGTTGCAAAATGTCGATGAGAATTGCAACATGTTCTGAATAAAATTGGGACAGTTGTTTTGCTCGTGTTTTTTTTAAGTGAATTATTCCCAATACTTTTGATCAGTGTACTATCAATGTGCAGTTATGGATAAAACAAGTAATATATAAAAAAAAAATTTTAAGTCAATTCCTACTTTTTTTCACTATATTGCAGAAAGTCCTTTATAAATAATTTTCATTCATTTTTTAAGTTTATCTGGCGCCATCTATTGGTAGATTTATGCAACTTAAATTTAAAAAAACTAAAATTAATTTATTAAATTTAATTACTGAATTAATATTTGAAAAAACTGTATTAACATCAGTGTCATCCACTACAAGTTCAAAAAAATGTATTTGAACTTGAGTGGATGAATAAAAAGTATTTCATGAACGATTGAAAATTTGAACAAGATATATATAGGGAGAGTGCGAGCTAATAGAAGGAATTGAAATAAAAATTCAGCACCATCGTATTTAGAATAAAAAGCATCATAACTGTAAAATTTATTTATGGGAAAATATTATATTTTTTTTTCTTTTTTTGTAATATACTGGTGTTAAAAAATTAAGAGAATTTTCACTTAATTTTAAATTACTCTTATCAATTATCTCAGAACTACTGAACAGATGTTAATTAAATTAGATATGAACAAAAGTTGCTATAGTTGATAAAAAATTTTACAGTTATTATAAACATGCATGATCACAATAGAAACTCACCAGTCTCAGAGTTTAATACATCCAACGAATAATTGGTAAACAGTGAATATGAAGTATGGAATACTCGAACAATCATACAGTTCTCATAACGTGAATTCATACTGGAAATAAGCCATTTTATATGTCTAGTAGCAGTTGGTTCCATATCTACCAATGTCATTGTTTTAAATGTTGCAAATGCAATGTTATTTTTCCTGGTTGATTCTGGAAAAGCAATTTTCAATCTCCTTCCCCAAAGAATTTCACGCAGGCTTTAAACATATACTTCTCTTATTCAGACATGCTCTCTGGAGAATTTTCTAGCCTATCCAGCCGTCGAAAATTTTTAGAAATTCGCCGACTATAAGACTCCTATATGAACTGTCATTGTCATCCATTAAAACGAAACAGGGCCAACTACATCCTGAAAAGACAAACATATTGCTCCAGTATTCCATATTTATATTTTCCAGCAAACACAGAGCCTCTGATAAAGATATGGAATTCTCTGAACGTATGTAACACGATAACTTCCAAGATCACCACGATTTTCCTATTGCCATTCGGAACCTTCTCGAATATTGGAAGACAAGTAGTGGGTATTTAGTTCTCTCCAGATGAACGTATGCTTAGAATTTCGTGGTTAAGCCGAACCGGAACTCGTCAGTGAATAGAACACCTCTCCCCCAACTGATAATATAATAATAACCATAATCGATGTTCTCTGTAGAATGTTAAATGGGTTCTACTAAAGGACTGTTTCAACAGAACTTAACTACCCAAGTTGTTTACTTTGGCCGTTGATACCACAAGCTTCAGGTTCGAATCTTGGCTTTGGTATGGATGTTTATCGGGGGTTCGGAATCAACTTTAAACTGTAGTCCCGGTCTAATTAGCCTAAAGTATACACAAAATGACCGTAGAGCGACAAACCAAACCAATCCAGCTGTTTATGTTCATCTGGAAAGTCATGAGAGGAACACTAACTTCCATTTTGCTAACAGACATCTCTCGTGTAGCCTTCTGGGAACACTAATCCGTGAAACTCGGATACCAATTGCCTCTTTGAAGATCATGAGAGAACTGAGACACTATTGAAGTCCTTTTTCATCTTGTTGTAATGGACAGTTGCCGATCTTCATTGGTCGCCTTAGTTTTAAGGCGATCTTGCCGAGACTTTCTCTCTACGGATTCAGTATCTGTAAAATGTTTCCAATAATATCCATTAACTGTGCAAAATACTGGATGTTACATTTCAGTCTCTAGAAATAAGCATTTGATTGCTTGAATCCCATGATTCTAGTATTTTGATTTGATACCTCATTGCTTCATTTAAACTTTAATTCTTACTTATTTTAATTGTTTGTTTTAAATTTAAAAAAAAAAAAAAAAAAGACTTCCATGAAATTTGCCGAGGTATGTGAACGAAAAGAAGATGATATGGTCGAGTAATTTTTCCAAGTGCTTCTAAACCCTGTTTATCTATATGCACTACCCATACTCACATATACCCTTACGTGTATACCTTCACACATATACTTATTTGGAAGCTTATGTCTTACCTTTCGTTCTATACTTTTCGAGAAAATTGATAAAAAATATGCAAATTCTCTTAATTATGAACACCAGGGTAATGATAACTTTCTATTTAATGGAAAGCTTTTTGCATCTCAAAACCAACATAATAATTGACAACATTTCAAATCATAAAATACGATCATATACATGCGCCATTGCACAATATGGTGTATAGTATTTTCAGCTATTGTATATATTCTTGTGTGCAAATCATCAAGCAACTTCATCGTACTTATTAATGAATATTTATCATTATATTATGACCATGATATTTTCTTTTAGTTTGAACTTTGATACAATGAACTGTAATTAACTATTCTTTCCACTAGTTCCATCAAATTTCTGCGTTGATTTCTGCAATGGTCCATTGCTTTTTATTTCTGAAAATTAGAAGGATTGTTTTCGCTGGTAAAATAATATCTTGATTTTCCTTACGAACTTTATGTGTTCGAACTTGATTCCTTAAATGTTCCTCATTTCCTTCTCACTAAACACACTTAAATAGATTTTTAGAGCATGTAAAGTTTGCATGCAATTCCATACAGTGCTGTTTTAATTACCAGGCATATATCGTGGGACCCTTTGTCTTAGGCACAAGTTAGTAGTACAAGTAGATCATGAGTCAGACTATTATTCTGAGAAATATAATACTGAATTTTTTAATTAAATTTTTTGAGATAAGAACACATAATGTGATACCTTAATTTAAAAAATATTATTTAAAACGCATGTTAGGTTTTTTTTTTTACTAAGATGTGAAAAAAAACTTTTATTTTAGGTCCTAGTATGAAGTATGAAGTTAAAACGAACCTAGTCCTATACCTTTTTTTTATACCATTGGATCCCCTATCTCTCTGCGTTTGTACTAATTTCCTTTTTTTCTGTTCTACTTCCTTTGTGTGAATTTCTTTTTTGCTTGACAGTAACTTTTTATTAGTGTTTGTGGGTGACAGCCAATTTTTTTCATGCACAGTGAAAAACTTTTGGAGCATTTCCATACCTTTTTGACATAGAAATTTGTTGAAGTATAATATATAGAACTATAAATATACCGCTTTTTTAGCTCTATGAACCGAAAAAAATATCTAAAAGGCTTTCGAATGCTGTTCTATTATTAAAAATCGAGCCAACTGTTATTTCATACAGGCTAATATTTCTTTAAAAGTTCTAGGATTACACATATAAGTATTTGCAGTCGAATAATATTTTCATGCGTTTTTTAAGCCCATGTTATTAGTACAGTACGAACTTGCAAGTACATGGTCATCCGGAGACAATTGTTATACCCTTTTCATAAGCTAATATCATTATTTCGTAAGTAAATTGATATACGAAAACAAAAAAACATTGCTAAGCAATATTGTTGCAAAGTCAGATTAAAAAAGAGAATATTGAAGGATAAAATAAATAAGTATCGAATAACTTTTACAGTGGAATTTAAGAAAGCGGTAATTTTTTGTCGGATTTTTAGGTTTCTCTGAAAAGGGATTTATTTATAGATTACAGGCATAAATTCAAACTAGCAACATAACATATTTCAACGTTGTCGGAGATCAATAAAAAATGTCTCAAAAAATAATAATAAATAAAAATAAAATATAAATAAATAAATAAAAACACAATCGGCTCGGTCGATATACAGGTTATCCATAAAATTATTTAATGATTGCTGAATTATTTTTATTTTAAATATGCTTTTCGTTTGTTTTTACATAGATATTATTATATCTGTCGTGGGCCTGAATGGTCGAGTGGCTAGCGCTCTGGCGCTCGGTACCACAGGGTTCGAGTCCCGGCGGTGCCATGGATGTTTGTAGTGGTTCGGAATCCACTTTAAGCCGTAGGTCCCGGTCTCATAGGACTGTAAGAGCATTACGGAGCAAAAGTCAGACTTCTACCAATGGGTGCTTCATCACAACAGAAGCTGCCCTTTTCCCTCCATCCATGAGTTGATCACTCATGGGATGTCCGTCCGCACTGCAGGACATTGAGGATTAGTCAACAACAACATTTGTCATTTTCAATTTAATGTCTTATTAATGGCTTGAATGAAGAACTACAGCTGCCTGGTGTCTAATTGGCTGTTCTCTGCCCTTTGGCATCACAGGATTAGGTTCGAATTCTGCCGATGGCTTAGATATTTATTAATGAATCTACGCTAAACTGTAGGTCCTGGTCTAATTAGCCTAAAGTGTGCAAAAATGTAGCAACAAATCAAAATCTACTTTAATCAAATTTTTTTGTGCAAAACTGATTCGTCTTCTTCAAAGAAAGACAATACAAATAAATATTATATGTAAAAAGCTCAGGAATGAAATTAATATACTATATATATATATATATATATTATATATATATATATAATAGTATTTATATATATATATAGTATAGTATACTATATATATATATATATAGTATATAGTATATATATAGTATATTGTTTTCAAAAAAATTAAAAAAATTACAGCTTTCAATGAAAAAGTCCAATATTGAAAGTGGCGAAGGACATGAAAAACCTGCAACCGAAAAAAATACCTATATATAGTATTTTATGGGTAACAAAATCTTTTACTATGTGTTTCTGTGATATTAAAGTAAAACATTAAAAATTATGTGATCTGGAAAACCTATATAAAGAATAGTTCTTTATATCATTTTTGCATTGTTTTATCTAAATATAAGCAAAGAAAAGGAAATGATTTTTCTGAATAAAGAAAAATCTCAATTGTATATATATATATATATATTCAAACATCAAACATTTTTCTAGTTCCTCATAAAGTGCAATACAAGACTTATTAAAGTAAGCGGTAAACAAAATCTATTAGATCGAAACAATCCAAAAAATATACAAAATTATTAAAAACTGTATTTAATTCAAAAATAAAACAAACACAAAATGTTTGGAATATTTTTCATTCGAAGCGTTACTGAAATAATACAATTATAGCTATGATTACCGTATTCTTTTAAACATAACTTAATCAACATCAATCAATTTACTTTTACCTATCTTATAACGCAAATATTCAAATTAATTCACAGAAAAATAACGATAAACATTTAGAAACATTTCAATAGCATAATTAGCAAAAGCAAAAGCATTAACTAAAAAGCGATTAATTTCTCTAAAAATAATTTTTATTCTTGAAAGACTTGTTATGAAATAAAATTAAATCGCGTACAAACAATGTTGGTGAAATAGTAAGTTTCAAAATAGGCTTTAATGATATAACATTAATATCAATCACACAAAGTTCTTAAATGACTTCATATTAAATGAAATTAAATCGCGTACAAACAATACTGGTGATAGAAAGTTTCAAAATAATTAATGATATAACAGTAATATCAATCACGCAATGTTCTTAAATGATTTGCTATCAAATAAAATTAAATCGCGTTCAAACAATGCTGGTGATGGTAAGTTTCAAAATAAGCTTTAATGATATAACATTAGCATTAATCACGCGAAATTCTTAAATGACTTGCTATTAAATAAAATTAAATCGCTCACAAACTATACCAGTGATAGTAAGTTTCAAAAATAGCTTCAATGATATAACATTAATATCAATCCGACTTAATTCTGACTCGTTTTTTTTTATAATAAATCGATTCAGTTGGTGAAACGTATTCTATGTTAAGATTATTTAATTTATACATAAAGCCAATATAGCATTTCTCACTCACTCTTTAGGATTGCTTTTACTTTGAAAGACGATTGATTTCTATAAAAGCAATTTTTGATCTTAAAGGACTTGTTATTAAATGAAATTAAATCGCTTACAAACAATACTGTTGATAGCTAGTTTCAAAATAAGCTTTTCATGATATAGCATTAATACCAATCACTCTACTGAATTATGTCCCGTTTTGAATAATTCAGTTGGTGAAATGTATTCTATGTTAACATTATTTAATCTACATAAAAGCGAATATATCATTTCCCACGCACTCTTTAACACAGGGGTGTCAAAGGGTGAAGATGGGGTTGCGGTAAAAGATCGTAAGCAAGTAAATTTGGCATGATGTGCACCAGATAAAAGGGGTCACTGTCATCCACTTCCAAAAATACAAGGTGATCTTGGCAGCGCTTATCGGCTAACAGATTTTACGGCTTTGGTGGAGTTTATTTGCTTTGGGTTTCTTGTTTATGCCTCTTTTTTCTAACATTTCCCTTTCATAGTTATTTTTGCTTTTTTTCATTTTCAGTACACTTTGGAGAGTTTCACAGAAATGCGTCAAGTATCCTGGAGTTTCGAACCCTACACTGGTGAGTGTTTATTTTTTTTTTCTTCCGGGTTGTTTTTATCCTGGAGGATATTAATAAAAGATTCCATTTAAATAGATCTCGGTTTGGGAAGGCTGCGAGAGCCGACATGTCAACGCAGTGGCGGCGGCGGCGGCGGCATGTGAGCTTTCTCTTTCAGGTTTCGTAATTGCCGCCGTGATTAAGAGGGGAGCGTGGTGGATTCAGGTAATAAAAATAGGATATCATGATGTGCGTCAATGGAACCATTTAAAGGTCGCAGCGACTGCTCATAAGTCAGCAAGCTATATTAATTATTAGTACAACCCTGACATTTTGGGTAGCGTATATAGATTAAATCTAGTTAAATAGTGTTTCGTATTACAGTCTGGCAAAGAGATCTGACATGCTGGCTGGCCAACATTTATTGGACACATTACAAAATCATGTAAAAAAATTATAAGAGATATAAATTAAATGGCTTTTTACTAACTTATGCTACAAGAGGGGCCTGATGGCCGAATGACTAGCGCTCCGGCGCTCGGTGCCACATGTTTTGAACTGGAGTGTCGGTGATGTCATGGATGTTTGTAGCGGTTCGGAATCCATTGTAAGCCGTAGGTTCCGGTATAACATGACTGTAGAGAGTTGGGCATAGGACTGACACCCCTGCTCCGTAAAAGTCAAGCTCATGTAACCAAGTCAGATTTCTACCTTCGGGTGCTCCTGCTGTCTGATGGCCAATTGGCTAGCTCTTTGGCCTTTGGTAACACGGGCTTCAGGTCCGAATCCTGGGGGTTTGGGATGTTTGTTAAGGGTTCAAAATCCACGTTAAACTGTAGATCCCGGTCTAATTAGTCCAGAGTAGGCACAAAATGACCGTAAAGCGATAAACCAAATCAAAACCTACGGGTGTTTTTATCACAAGCCTCAACCCCTTTCCCTCTTTTCGTGAGATTACAGGAGTTCTTGGACTTAGTCTATATGTTTACTGCCTACCAAGTAGAACAGGAAACAACATGATGTAAAAACAAAAATTAATAAATTTTGATGCAAGCTTTCTTGGTTGCTCGTAGTAAGTCTAGTGATATTCGATTTCACAGCGGGTATCGGAAAACATGTGAGGAAATGCAGAATTTTAAGTGGACAATCTCTAAATTTTTCATGTGGGATTATGAGAAAGATTGTATTTATGAGACGCCTTATACTGATCTTCAGGAACTGAGATAATGCATCACTTCGGCTATTCATTCATAACATTTCAGACGATTTGCCAATACATGGAGTATCATTTGGATATACCACGAAGAATCAAGTTTATTTGGAATTTATTGACTTTTGTAGTTGCATTATTAGTTAATAGATATTTTTTTCTATCACTACCAGTTTTTATTTGGCATAATTTTTATAATTATGGCCAGTAATTCTGGAAGAGACTGGATAATAGAATAGATAAAATAATATAGATCATTCTATCGGACATGCATCCATGCCTTCTGCATGGAAATTTAATTCCAAACAAGAAGAAACAGTTAAAAAATTGTCAAAGATTCACAAGCAATTATTTTGTGTAATTTACACCAATAATTAAGATGGGTTTCTTTGATTAAAAATTTCTACAGAGACAGGTCTTCAAAACAAATGAGAAGTAAATACTAAAATGAAAAAAGATTAACGAAAATAATTTCTATAGAACATATTTCCTTACGGAATCTTTTCAATAGGAAAGGTTAAATTAAAGAAAAACACTCGTGCAGTGCAGAAAAATTATCGATTCGACCTAAAAAGCAATTTATCGATTAAGTCCACGGATAACCAAAGAACGGATCTCGGAAAATACAGAACAAACATAATATTTGGGAATGAACTCCAGGATTTGGAAATAAACTCTGGATCCTCCAAAACTGCTTGGTTTATTCACAAAATTTAAGCTGTTTGTATTTATAAAAAATATGAAATCTATGTTTATTTGCTAAATCATCCTGATTACCATCCGCCATTATTCAGATAATTCGAATCCACAAAGAAAGGCGCGGGAAAAATATTGTAAAAGCAGAGATGATTATTTTATAAAGTTGTTGACACATATACACTTTAAAACTTTTGATCTAGAGAATTATAAAGAAATTCAATTGATCTGCTGCATCAGCCGGGAGTCGAACCCAGATTAACTGCTTGGGAGGCAGCTGTACTGACCGTTGTACTACCGATGCTTCGGTGCTATGCTTGGAATTAAATTATAAAAACCTATTAATTTTTTATTGATTCAAACAAACATTTTAAAAGTGTTTTTGTCAACGGTATTAAACTATATTTGTAATATGACGTTACAAGATAATAGTTATTTAAATTCTTTAGTAAATACTGCATAATACTAATTAAATAAAAACGATAAAAAAGATATAGACATGATGAATATATAAAAAGAATGAGAGATATGAAAAGAATGAATCCAACAATAAATTTTCAAAATGAAAGTAATGGAATTAATACTTGATTAAATAAAAGGACAATGAAAAAAATAAAGATATAGTTATGAATTTAATTAAGTTAAATATTTGTAGAATAAAAAATAATGAATCCAACAATAAATTTTCAAGATGAAAGTAATGAAATTAATAATTAATCCTAAATTAAATTATTACTTTATTTTATTAATTATAACAATTATTACTTATTGTTGTTATTGTTATTATTATTATTACTTATTGTACAATGAAAAAAAGATATAGGCAGGATGAACTTAATTAAATTAAATATTTGTAGAATAAAAAAAAAGAATGAATCCAACAATAAATTAATAAAAAGTAATGAAATTAATAATTAATTAAATAAAAAGATGAAAAAAATAAAGATATAGACAAGATGAATTTAATTAAGTTAAATATTCGTAGAATAAAAAAAAAAATGAATGAGTCTAACAATAAATTTTCATAATGAAAGTAATGAAATTCTTAAAATAAGTAATATTTTTTTAATGAACAAGCAATGTTTAGCGCCATTAATGTTCTTCCAGAGAATTATAAGTAAAAAAGTTCTATTGATAAGAAATTTGGATATAGTCTTTAAGTGTTATGAAAATAAATACTTAAAACTAATGTTGCGGAGAAAATAAGGAAATAAATTTGTTATAATATGAATGAAGAGAGAAGACCATATATACATATTCATAACCGGATAAAATTGAAAATTATAATTTTTAATTCTAAAAATTTAATTTAAAATTGAGACAGATTAAAATTATGCTTTGAAGTGTTATTTGAACCAATAGTTAAATGAATGAAATCACATATAAAGCATATAAAATCTAACCTAACCTACATAAAATATTTAGCTAACGTATTTCCTACAATCATATTTCTTCACAGTTAATCTTTCAATTTCTTTATATCAATACCCCCAAAGAGATCTCAAATTTTTAATTACATTAGAAATATAAATATGCTAATAAAGCAATAAATTGTGATTTTTTTGTGAATCCTCGAAAGTTGATCAACAATTAGTTTTTATTTAAACTAATAGAAATCTAATCGAGACGCTTAAAATAATGTTAAATAAATAATTTTAATGTTAAAATAATGTATTAATAAACACTAACAATACTTTAGAATACTATCATCTAACTACGTATGGAAAAGTATATTTAGTAGCAATATTAAAGAACTAAAAGATAAAATTTGTTTTCATTCGAACAAGCTGTCTTTAACTCAACAGTTAGAACTTTATTGGGGGAGTGGTTGTTTTAGAATAAAAATTTTATCCTTTTTGTTCACGTTTTATGCTTAATGTCACTTAAATATGAAAGATCAGATATTGTGCCAATTTTCTGGTCATCGATTCTCTCAAAAGTATACTTTTATCTTCATCTTCATTTTAATAATATAACGATTTTAGGACAAGCATAAAAGACACTTTCTACAGTTTTTAATATTTTTAGATTTTAACAACTACAACGACAACTACATTGTATGTTTAGCATACCTTACTATATTGACTAAGTGTGAACGAAATGTGGTCATGGGGATTACAGCATTTTGATTGACCACCTTGCTCGGTTTTAACCGAATTAAATGCATTCAGCACAATGATAATTTTTTTGTCAATTCCTCATTCCGTTCCTAATCGATTCGTTACAATATTATGCTACATATCCATAGACCTCTCCATATCATTATTGATTGCTTCGGTGATATGTGCTGTAGATTAATGAACTCATTGATACGCTTCATCAGTGCTTAAATATGTGCCTTGTTATTTTCCACGACTAACGTACTGATAACAAAAAAAGTAAGTCAGTACCTTCTTAAAGAATTTTTTCTGAAAAAATAAGTTACGTGTTAGATTTCCGTTCATTTAATTAGAACACTGAAATTGTTGATTGATATGTATTTTGGCGATATGCTTCTCTGCCATTGGGTTGATTTGTTAATCAATAGTTATCGTTGGGTTGATTAACAAATCAGCCCAATGATAGGTAAGTTTAAGGGTGTTTTTAAGGATTTTTTTGTTAAGTGTAACACAAGTGTGATCTAGTACATAAAAAGAAGTATAGCACTAGAAAGATTTCCAGGAAGGCAGTTATCGTGCCTTTTTTTTTTGTGGGTCTGGTTGTTCCCAGTTTAACTTGGTACAAATCCACCACCGTGTGTTTTGAGTAATGCAAATGATAAAAGTTGATTATCCTTCATTTGAATATATATATATATGATATATACTAAAATGCATACTAAAAGGAACGTAATGTGGATTGTGGATTTCTTTCGTTTTATAGTTCTTATTTATTTTTGAGTTCACACCTGATTTGTTAATTAACATAGTTCCATTATTAGCAATCAATTTTTCAATTTAAAATGTTTAATTCAATGTATCAGTTCTTCAGTCTAATAATAATGCAATTTCATTTTCTCTCATGGTCCTCTCCAACTTCGGTTATGTTTACTTCATTATTTGTATAGAAGTGATCCAAAACCATGATACGGAATGAACTGGCCCTTCAAATTATGTTAATGTTGATAAAATGATTCCTTTATAATGGAACATTTTGAGTAACAAGAAATATAATGTTTTAAATTACCGGACCGTTTTAAGCACACCCGCTTTTGAAACAAATTAAATTTCGGCACTCATTGTAAGAACGATTTGAACAAATGTGTTCGTTTACTAATCTTTCCAACAGGTGTACCACTGGATGAGGTGAATGTGTCCGAACCGCCACCAGAGCCCTGGGACATAGAATGCCCTCTGCCGAAACCTTTCCAAATGCATTCCATGATTTTAGATGTTCCCCACACCGACGTGCTGATGATCTGTCATGTTTGCGGTGGGATTGGAAGCAGAAGATGTACAGCATGCTCCGCAGCGGGATGGGTGAGCGCATTTCTCGCTTATTTTGTCTGCTTTTCGGATGTCACAATTAGAATATCATGCATTCGCAGTAAATCATCCGTGTTATTTTGCTCTCGGATTCTTAAATTGTTAGAAGGCGAAAATAAATCATCCGTTTTGTTTGTTCAATAGAGTATTTTGCATGAAATGAAATTCTCCAATGTCGGCCATTTCTTAAATTGTTAGAAGGCGAAAATAAATAAATTATCCGTTTTGTTTGTTCAATAAAGTATTTTGCATGAAATGAAATTCTCTAATGTCGGCAACTTCTTAAATTGTTAGAAGGCGAAAATAAACACGAATCGTGTCACAGTGGATGCTTGGACATAACGGTATTTTTGCAAAGAGCAAGCTGATTTTCTTACACGAAGAGGCTCGTCGTTGTAACTGGGAAAAATCTTATCATTCGATTACATTGGACATCAAACAAATCTTGAGTACAAATATATATATATATAGTTACACGATAGAATCAAGGAAAAACGATGGGTGAGCGATTATCTTGTGAATATTCCTCACGATCAACTACTCCAATGACATGAGGTTGCTCTCTAATTCTGACTATTGCCTGCTCACAATTTTATAGGCAGCTGTATCGTTCACTTTGTGTAATGACGAAGTGTATGAACCGAGATCACTATCATCATTGTAAGCCCCATCGTTGAAACTCCGATGATGAGTTAAAGAGCTTTAGACACAATAACTTCAATGAAGTTCTTATTATTTTTATTCTAATTATTGTTTTATATTATATATTGTTGTGTGTTCCTTTTATTTATTTGTTTTCGTGTTTTTTTTTTAATTAATTTCCTTGCCATCGAAAAAAATGTTATTTTAATAACACATGATAATATGTACCATTAGCAAATCAACGATAGAGACACACGATTTGTTGATTCTAATGAAAGGATGTTTATGCCAGTACGTGCAAACTAAATAAAATCCTTCAGTGTATTAACCAACAAACTTAGAAGAATGATAATTTGCTTTCATTAATTCCAATATAAACAAACTTAGAATGATAATTTTTTTAAAATGATAGTTTTCATTAATTCCAACATAAACAAACTTAGAATCATAATTTTTCATTAATTCCAACATAAACAATCTTATAGTGACAATTTTTTCATTAATTCCAATATAAACAAATTTAGAATGATTACTTGTTTTCATTAATTCCAACATAAATAAATTTAGAATGATTATTTGTTTTCATTAATACCAATATAAACAAACTTAGAATGATAATTTGGTTTAATTTAACTTCAGTTTTTATACCAATTAGATAGACTATCAACTAGAATAATTTTGTCTGCAACCCATGATTGCATGTCTGCAACCCATGATCGTTTGCAACAATGTGCTAAGTGATTCAATCATTAGGGGACATATAGTTCTACATTTATTTTGTTAAATAATAACAATAGATTGAAAACAAAAAGAAGAAAAATGTTAGTTACAATAGGAAAATTACATTTTAATTTATGTAAGTTTAGTGAATTCCTATTGCTATTTCAGGAAAGATGCTCTTTATGTCTTGGTGACGGACACAAAATATCTATACAAGGATACAGAGAACGTTGCTTTCGCTGTTTAGGAACTGGTAGGAAAAAGTGAGATATTTACTCATTTATAACATTTTATCAAATAGACCTTTTGATTAATCATATGCTAGATTTACATCAAATCAAACGAATTTCTAAAACAATTTTCAGGTGTTGGAAATGCAATGGAGAGACAATAGCAGTCTGCCGGGGATGTGGCGGAACAGGACAGATTCGTTGCTTCATAGCCATCACAGTATCATGGTATTTCAAACACAAATAATTGTCCTTTTTTTTGTATCGTGCTGTATTTTACACTGACCATTCTTTGCTTAAAATCGAAGAATTTTTTTAATTTCTACTTACTCTTCCTTCAAATTATAATAAAAAATTGCTGCAAATTAATATAAATTGATTCATGAAAATCAGAGAAGTTATTCAAAAAGTAAAAAATAGAACAAATATATCTAAAAAACAAACTACAAACAACAAATATATCTAAAAATGTTTTCATGAAATAATTTTAAAAAAAAAAGTTATTTGCTTTTGAAATTGTGTATTATTTTACTACCTTAAAGGCTTATGTATTTTATTCATAGAAGAAAATTAACCTGCTTTCAACTGATTACTAAAATTAAAAAGTATTGTCTTAACTAGTATTTTTCCAATATAATCTTGGAAATTGTTTTTTTTTCCTTAATAAAACCAAAACAAAATTAACTCAGTATTTCTAGTAAACATGCACTATTTGTAGAGTGGCGTTAAAAGATGTTTGATTATAAAGAATAGTATACATAACTCACGTATATATATATATATATATATATATATTATCCCTGTCATTCACCGATATGCTCGATACGCTTCAAATGATAATGTTTACTGCAAAATTTTGCTATATCGCAAAATAGGGGCCGTTGGAATTTAGTAACTTTTCTGTGGCGCCAACTGAGTAATAAGTCTCCAAATGTTCTTCTATTGCTTGCAATTCACTTCACTTACAATTGTAACCAGTTACTTGGCGCATTTTGGCGAAAATAAATTTTGGGCCCAAATTCCAAAGGCGCCTGTTCTGCGATTTTACCCCACATTTTTTTATGTTTTGAATACTTACCGTACTTTAATACTTTCCCTCTTTCATTATGCTTGAATTGTAAATCACAAAATCTCGAATTTTAATAATATTTTTTTTTCTGAATGCATTTTATAAATTATATTATTTTATAAAATAAATAAATGTTTAATATGCATTTTTTAAACCTTGATGTAAATATTTATTTCAGGTCAAATCACGTGGATACGGATATTTTAGAGCCTTCAGAAGCTTTGGCTGTGACTGAAAAACTCGAATATGCCAATGGACATTTAATTTTCCAAGATGAAAAATCAGTGGTAACATTATAATTTTAAGTTATTTTATTGCACTAGAAGTTATATTTATTTACAAAAAGTCTTTTAAATGGATTAACGTTGTTTCTTTTAGATTCCATCAGTATCCTTTCCTGTGAAGGATTTACAAATGATTGCTTCAGCGATTCTTGAAAAACATCGAAACATTTCTTTCTCTGAAAAGTTGCTTTTACAAGTAAGGCCATCTGAAATTATTGTAGCCCATGTATATATTATTCTTTCATTATATTACCAAGAAATATTATCCGATATTGTTGTATAGTACGCTCATGAAGAGTTTAATGAATCATTTTAAAAACATTATTTAAATTATAAACGCATAATCTAAGCACAATCTATTCAGTTCACTGAGATTTTAAAATATGTTATTTCTCACACAAAAGTATTAATATGAAAACTACTTTTGACTGTCACAGCAAACGATATTTTAATATAGTTTATGTATCAGACATTCATGCACATTCTTCCGTTGCCATTAATTTAAAATAAATTTTATTTTAAGAAACTTGAAAAAAACATTTTTAAGTACACAGATGACACTTTTGATGTATTTGAAGTGACTTGAAATCAGACCGAAAATCTGTCTACTAGTGATGGGGCATTTTGTTTTCTTTTATTTAAAAACAAAAGGAAAGTTATAAAAAAAAAAGGAAAACAAAACAAAGATCATCCACGCATAGGTGGTTAATAGTAATAACTCACAGGTGATTTTTTTTTAATAAGCTATATACGCAGATTTACATAATATATAGGAAAAAAAAAGTGATTAAAAATAATGTAAAGTAATATGCATAATAGTTATTATAAGTGAATGAGATGAATGGTCAGAAGAAAATAGTCACATGGTATCATATAAAAATAGTTCAGAAGTTTAGCATTGTTCAAGAAAAGATAATTGACGTGGCGCCATCTGTAGAGATACCGAAGAGTTACAGAAAGGGAAGAAAATGAAAAAAAAAAAAAAAAGTACCAATGTGCGATTAGATGCTTACCCACTATACAAGTTGAAGTACAGGGTGTCTGAGAGAAGATGGATTCACTTGATGAGTAGAATGGATGTGATGAGGTGGAAGATGAATATAAGATGTAGTATAACAGATCAAAAGAGTGAAAAGTTTGATGATTTGTAAAATGCGTTGATGTTGATGAACAGGAAAGATGAATACGAAAAATAATAATAACATGAGATCAGCAACAGAGCATCTTTGTAGAGTTAAGGAGCAGGTAGCATGTGAGTTTATGAAACAGTTGAATTGTGATTGACAGATGATCTTCATTGTAGACTTCGGAGGTATTTACTGTGTGAGTTTGTTTCTTGTGGAATAACAATTGTAATTGGATGTGGGGAAGAGAGATTATTATGAATTTTAGTAACAAAAGTCTATTATTGAAATAATGAAACAGAATGTTAAGGAAAGGAAAGTAATCATTTTATATTTTTCATTTTATCATTTTATAGAAAAGTCCATCTTTCTAAACTTTGCCGAAAACTTTTGTAAAGTCTAAAAATACAGAAGCAGTTGCACACTTATTACTAAAGTCCTCTGGCGGTCTGACGGTTAATTGGCTAGAGCTCTGATCTTTGATACTACAGGCTACAGGTTTGAATCCCGGCGGTGGCATGGATGTTTGTTAGTGGTTCAAAGTTTTAGTTTTAGTGGATGTTTGTTAATTCGGAATCAAAGGTAAACTGTAGGTCCTGGTCTAATTAGTCTAAAGTGTATACACAAAATCACAGTAGAATGACAAACCAAGCCAAACTGAAGGCATCTGAAATACATTCTATTACCTCTGTGGACTTGATGTGTTGTAGAAAGTTGTTTGGTAAAGCCTAATTGTTCAATGTTCAAAATATTATTGTTATTTATATGAATAAGAATGAAAATTTCATAGAAGTCAAACGGCGAAATAGGTCAGATGGGTATTTTCGAAGGGGTTTTAATTACATTAAAAATAATTTTAATTTTTAATGATTAAAATTTTAAATTACATAATATTTAAAATTTCGATGACAAATATTTCATATAACTTTTGAATTTTTTTCTTTCAAAATTGTTTTGCGTCTCAAATATGTCTGACTAACACACCAAAACTCTAATCGATTCGTCCGTTTCTGCTTTTAAACCGGATATTTACCTTTACACACAATCTATGGTCGAATTATGTTAATCCACCTTCACATCAAGGTGTAACGCGGCGAAGCGTAAACCTTTGACCAATCACAAGCCTCAACGCGCATCATCCGAAACGAAGTTGGCCAACATTTAACTCACAAACGCTTAACGCGTCATTTAACTTAGATTGAGCCAATAGGATATAATCTTAGGAACTTCATTAAATTTTCTTTTCTGTCTCTTGACGATTCGCCTTTCAACGCCTTGATGTGAAGAAGGCTTTATATATACACGAAAATGCAACTGGACACTTTTGTATATTTTCAGAGGCATGGTGTCTGGGCGATACCAGTAAGCAAAGTAACGTACGAATGGAAAGAAGATGAAGATGTCTTCTTCATCTATGGCACGAAAAATGAAGTGTTTGCACCAGAATTTCCAGAAAGCCTGTGCTGCTGTTGCGTTATATCATGATTATTTGAACTTGGGCTGTGCAAAGTTTATGTTTTGTACACATTGCAAAGTTGTAACATTTCTTTTGGCGTATGATATTTTTATCGATGGGACAAATAATGTAAAGCCGACTATCACATGGCCGCTTTTAATGGTATACTATTAAAAACGTAGGAGTTTATCTTGAAATCTTCTTTCACCAAACTATTTTTATAATGTTCTCAATTGGAATTATACATAAAATTTAATAAACTAAAGTTATTTCAGACTGAGAAGATTTATAGCTAAAAAGTATAAAAGTTTTTATTGTTAGATTAATATTTTTTTTATACAGCTAAAAAATACAAAAGTACACAAGTAAAAAAAAAATATATTCTTACAAAGTGTATTGTTTTACTTATTAAATACACAACTGCGATTGTTTTTTAATCATAAATTATCAAACCTGTATTGTTATTAATGTCATTTTGAATTTAGAATGCTGTATTTTGTTGGTAATTAAACTTTAAATTTAAAATTCTGTAAATTGTCTTACTTATTATATAAACTATCAATTTTGTTGGTAGTTAAGTTTTATTGTTGGCTATTAATGTTTTTTTTATACAGCTAAAAAATATGAAAAATAAAAGTAAAAAACAAAATATATAAGTCTGTATTGTTTTACTTATCAAATACAGAACTTAGATTGTTTTTATAATCATAAATTTTCTAATACTGCATTGTTAATGTCCTTTTGAATTTAGTATGCTGCATTTTGCAAAAATTAACATTAAGATTACATAAGTTTGGCAAATTTCTAAATTAGCCTTCATAGTTTGAGATTAGAGAGACTCTCAAACGTATGTCGATATTTTATATGGTAGAATATTTTAAGCAAATAATAGTTAAGAAAAGCTTTTTTAGCTTTTGTATCTAAATATTATGTGTGTAAATTTACAAATGATCATCTTATAAAATAGTGTTCTTTTCAATGTTATTTTATATAAGTAGATAATTGCTTATTTTTCTATTTTCATGAAATTTAATATGTAATGAACACAAATAAATATAAAAAATAATATATTTGATAGTGTTGCAATATTGTAATATGAATGCTTTTGTAATGTTGTAAAAATATATCATGTTAGTTTATTTTCAACATTTAAAATATTTTTATTCATTTGTCTTGAACTATAAATATATATTTGTGTTCAAACATGAAAATTATATCATAATAGGCCTGCTTCATTGTATAAGAATTATTTGCTAATTATAATTGCATTCATTGTATATTGTAATTATAATTGTATTCATTGTATAAGAATTATAATCAAATTACTAATATTTAGTAAAAATATAAAAATTCAGGTACATTTACATAGAGTTCAAATATCGTTAAGAATAAATTATTTTTAATGTAAGAAGCAAATTGTATTTTACTATATTTTCCAGCTTTTAAGGCTCTTTTATTGTGCAAAATTATGTAGATATTGAATACATCGTAATAATTAGATTTTTATTATATAAAAAATAAAATGTCTTGTTAAAACTTCAGGTTGTTTATTTTCTTTGTGTTGTTAACCTTCAATTTATAAAAACAGCAACATTCCCTAATCACTGAAATCGAACGATTACGTAATTTAGGTTTTTTTTTAATATAACCGAGAGTTTAACTAATATTATTTTCAATGCTTTAAAGTTATCGAGTTTTTAAATTTATTATTAATAAAATGAGGAACAACCAAGAATGGAAAAAAAAGCAACTATACAGTTGGCATAAAAATTTATTACATTATTACTTATTTAGAAATAATTTAACAGTGAATGGATAAAAAGAGGGTTAATACCCACTGCAAGAGAGACAAAATGTATAGTAAAGTGACGACATCCATTTTTGGTGAAACCACTTGCATCACCTACAATGGCAAAATTCGGAAAATAAAATTGAAAATCGCAAAATAGTGCAGATATTGCCAAATTTCCATCATACAGAATTATAAAGCATTGCAACTATGCTTCCTCCCCTGTCAAATTTATACGGCATTGGTGATGAGTGCCCCCTGGCATTCAGGAGAAAAAGTCAATTGGCGTAAAAACTCTCAACTATGCCGAAGTGAAAGAAATAGTTGTACATTTAAAATGTACGAATGGATGAATTTTGTACATTTAAAATTTATTCTTTATATCGCTTTCAAAAACATAAGCTTTATATAGTAATTCATCTGCATACATTATTTAAAGTTGCCTTTTGTCTTCCTTTGAAAATCCATCTTTCTTGCCTAATATATCTTCTTTTTCTTAATTTTTTTTTATTACGTGTTGAACCAAAAAATAACCAGCAAAAAATTTCATATTTTGTATCATGTAACTTTTCAAAAGATGAGTTTATAAAAGTAAAATAAATCTAATTATGCTATTTATGAAAGGGAATCATTTCATTAATATAATATATATATATATATATATATATATATATGAAATGAAATTATACTTTTAGAAAATTATCTTTTATACCACATAGTTTTAAGATGATAAAGTAAAAACTGTAAGAAACTTTTCAGAAAAGTTATTTAAAAGCATTAGTCAAAATCTGGTCAAGTATATATATATATATATATATATATATGTGAAAATAGAAATTTATTTCAAAATTATTGAATTTTTCGGCACATTCAAAAAGCTGGGTTTGTCATCTTATTAAAAAAATATGTTGCAAAAAATGAGCTTTAAACAAAATTTTGCCCTTTATTGAAAATCATACAACTCCTTTAACACAATAGTACGTTTTACAAGATGCATAGAATCTAAACTGTTAAATTCAGACTTTACGCCAGGGCGATTTTTTTCTCCACTGTTAAATTCACACTTTAAGCCAGAGTGACTTTTTTTGTCACAGTTGAATTCTTAACTTTTAAACTTCTAGGCCAGGGCGGCCTTCTATCCAAAAAATTGCTGAAGTAGGTTTATAGCCAAGACGGCTACTCAGTGTGCTCAAAAAAATTAATAAAACTCTTCGAACTCGTCTAACGGATTCATCAAGGCTGAAGTTCCCACTTTTTATAAGGTTGTGGTGTCTAGGAATAGTTTTAAAATAAATGAAGAAACATGATGTTTCTTTTCTAGCCATTTTTAAATATACACTATTATTTACAGCTATGTTTACAATAATTAATAAATCTGGGTTATAAAAATATTCGTCGTCATTTGCATTATCTCGCTGCTTCACTCAGATATTCGTTCTCGTCGACTGTCAACCTTGCTCTCTCCGGGGCCATGTCCTCTTCTCCTGGGGTCAGAGTTCATAATTCATTACTCTCATACATGGGGAAAACTTTTTGTCAACACATACCGTTTAGTGACGCCATTTGCTGATTGGATTAGCAAATACTACATTTATATAATAACCACGCGGGAAAATATAACATCAAATACATTTCAAAACCTGTTTGTATCACCTGCAAAGATAAAGCCATGTTGAATGCCACTATGCTGCCTCATGAAGAAGATATCCTGTTTTCCCAAAAGTTCACCCTAAAAGAGATCAAACGCATTCCAACAATTTCTACAACTTCTTAATTGTATATTCTCAATTATTTTACTGTCTTATACATAAGCTCTACTTGGATTAAGTCAAAATGGGAAACAAATGATCAATCTGAGGACAACACCATTCAAAATGCTTCATCTATTGATTTCTTCATTTCACTGGCTCTCCTTTAAAGAATACTACAAGAATTCCTTGCTGTTCCAACTTCTGCTTGAAAAAAAAATCCTGAAAACATTGAATAAATTTAGACTGTTCATTGGCATCAGAGCCTCATAATGTTGCTACACCATAATCGTTCGCACTTATTATCTTCGAACATTATTAGGGCCAATAATAATAATAATAATTGTTACGTCGAAATCCATGTTCCCCTGCTTAGGGGAGGTCAACGCCTATGTCCAGAAAAACATCCTGTCTGTGGGGTGTCTGGCAGGGGGTGAGCTGACGGGAGAGAGAGAAAGAATGTAAGAAGAGGCAGTTGTACTACTACGACCATAATCTACGAGTTTGATGTCTGCATAAACTGAACTTCTACGACCAGAGAGAACGGTCGTGTGGCAGGGCATCTTCGAGTGTGATGTCTGCATAAACTAAATAAGTTCAACTTCTGCAACCAACGAGAAAGGTTGTTTGGCAGTCATCTTCGAGCTTGATGGCTGCATAATAAAGGAGTTAATTTATACAGTCCATTTGAATCTGTGTCATTCTTCGTGTCTGTGTCGAAGGTTACTTGAGTTTAGTGTTGTTATTGAGCTATCGAACAATAATAATAACAAAACGGACCTTCTTTCTCTTTTTATTTTGTTTAAATTGTTACTTAACCTTTAAATGTTTGTGTAAACCAAAATTTTATTAACTTCCATAGTATGATCTGCAATAATAAAATGTAATAGCTTTAACGGCTTTATTTTTATATTACTGATGTATAGAGATTATTTCTGATGTAAATAAAAATATAAAACTGATAAGTGAGGATTATTATTATAAAGTCTTGATGTTGTTCTTTTACTTATCCTACCGTTATTTAACTCTTATCAAAGAAAATTACAAAATTATGGAATCTGAATTTGGATGTATGCAAAATCTAATGATCATAAGTGGAATGTTTGTTAAGATCTAAATGTTGTATTTGCCACGTGTTCAGAAAGATGGTCGCATTAAATTCTCCTGTTTTATTCATCCCAATGACAATCACGAATAATACAGGAGAGTTCAAGCTATTACATGTTTTATTCGAGCAAAGTGTGAGAAAATTCATTGCCTACTAAGAAAGTCTTTGAATCCTGAAAACATTGTGCTTGACACAGCCTTGTCTACCCTTGTCTCTAGCCCGTCTGCCCTGCAGAGATTTATCTGAGAATGTTAGACTAGTGTGTTTGATAGGCAGAATGCAATTGCCCTGTTTTATTGTTATTCGTCGAATTTGTGACATATTCTGACCAAACAATCCCTCCATGATTTCTGAGTCAGAACAGTACAACAAATCGGGTTTGAAAATTACACCCCTTCGTGTATTTAGGGTGATATTTGGGGAAACGGAAATAAGTTGACAAGGAAGGTCTTTGCACACAACCCTGATTTCGACTGTATAGCGCTAGCAGTTTCAACTAATAAGTCACCTAAGCGAAGTATGGATTTAGGAACTCCAAGAATACATTGAGCATTTATTGAAGGGCAAAAGAAGGCTTTTATATGGCATTTTCTGGGACAAAAGTTCATAGAACTTTTTTAACACCCATAAAATTAATTAAATAATTTTTTACCCTAGGTAATGTATTAAATATAGACCCCACCACCCTACAAGGTACCCAACTACGAAAAACAGATTCCTACAATGGGATTAGCCAGGACCTATAAGATCAGGATAATCTTCTAAAGATTACCTCCACCCTTAACGAGGCCAAGAAGCGATTCGTCACTTGAATCCTGACCAGCTCCAGATCCAAGGATCTGGTAACCACTGACCATCTGACTGATTCCCTAACCATTTAACTGATTCACCCGGAAACTAGATGTACCATCTAACTATTAGAAAAGCAGATGAAAAAGACGTATTTCTCTTACAAAAATCGCAACTCGGGATGGCGTTAGTCCCCAGCATCTCGTTTTCTTCCGAACCGGTTGCCATGTATGGCAAAATATCTACCTCAGATTACTAACATTTTAAGCAAAAATTCAAACTGAATGAAAGGAACAAAAATGTGAGAATCAAAAAATAAAAATATACAATGGTAGTTATATACTCAACGAAAAAAAAAAAAGTCGAAGCTTAGTAGAACAAATACAATGTCTATGATCTCGACGGGGTAAAAGGAAAAGAGAAAAAGAAAAAAGAATGAAGACAAAGATCAGTGGGTGCTTGGGATCATCACAGCTGAACATATCTAAAGAATATGTGCCCCTGAAGGGCCCTTTTAGAGAACAAAAAATTATTCTATCAAATTTTTAAAACTAGTTTTTATGAAACAATTTATAAACTCACATTAAAAATTATTCTTATTTTAAATGAATGCAAATTTTTTTTTTTCACTTAATCTGAAAAACGCACTTTCGTTGGAGGGATATTAAAAAGTTAATGCTGAATAAACATTACGTTTAAAGTTTAAAAAAAAAGTTTAAAGTTTAATCCATTAACGTTTAAAGAATGCATTTATTTCTTCTTTTATTAATAATAATAATCTTATTTATGTGATGATAGTTGAAATATTTCATTTAAAGTTAAAACTTTAATATGCTCGAGGTTTATTTAAAAGTTCTTTCTCACTTGCATCTAGACTTTTTAACTCATGGTACTGTGGAAAAGAAAAAAAAAAAAAAAAAATACTTCAATCAGGATATTAAGCAGATGAAAAAAAAAGTATTACAGTTATGAGAATGTGAAGATGATTGATGATTATGGATGAATACTTATTCGGAACATTTCAAAATTATTTCATTAAAAAAAATACAACTATTGTTTACTGGCAAAACAATGTGTAAAACTGATTTAAAATTATGTAGGTTGTCACAAAATCCTGTAAATGTTTTATTTTATAAATATTTAAGTAAATATAATTTCCAACTAAAATTATTTTACGTAAGTTAATATATAACACCTTCATTAAATTTGAAAAACGTCACATATAGTTGAAACGCGTTAATACAAATTTTGACAAAATTATATGTAATGGACAAATGTGAAAATCCTTTTGGAAAAAAGATTCTAAATGTTATACAACCACATAAATTTTTCAAAAATATTTCACGAGCTTAAAATTTTTCCCACCTATGTAATAGATTCCTAATAGATAATAGATTTTTACAACTATGTATTATAATACTTTTTGTAATACATATATTGCACTACCATGTTTATTAAACGAAATAAAACAAGTAGCTGCAGGATTCTAATAGATCTGTGTATTATTTAATTTTCAATCTATTATTATTTTTTTAAATTTAGGTATGTCAAATCACTTTTTTAAGCAAATGATAAAGTAGCAACCAATCATAGCCTTTGCATTTGAATCATATATGAAATGTCAATTTTTGCATATTTTATCCTTGAACCAATGCATTTTTCTAGCAATGAGGGGCATTCAACAATGTGTTTTTTCACTTATCACAAATCTCTAAATGCTGGTGAGAAGAGAGAGAAAAAAATTTTGCTGAATCACATTGTATTATTGTAATTTATTACAAACATCGTCAACTGCCTGAATTTAGTAGATTCACATCCTTCATTCCCAGTTCTGGATCATTTTTCTAAAATGACTTTCCAAGAATTAGATTTAACACACTCATATTTATTATATAAACGAATTTTTGATAATTCTTATCAGGATTTGAACCAAATTTCCTTAATTCAGACATCCCGATGTATTAAACACCAGATCATTTCGGACCCTTACTTCATTGTATTTAATCAATTGATTTAGATCTACACCACTAAAAGTATTTAATCTAGGATTAATATTGAAAGAAAACCCTGAGTCAGAATCATTCGTATCTGTTTTAGATATTTGTCTAAAATTCTTTTTCCATTCATAACAACTAAGAAAATAAAAATTGATCGAAGGATAACAATTATTAACTTTTGTGGTTAGAGAAACATCTAGCTCCAGTACGAAGATGATGTGGGTAAAATAAAAATGAAACGTCATTTCTTAATTCCTTTTGGCATTGAGAATTCGATGATGAAAAACTGTGTTTCGTCTGTTTATTTAATATATTTTCGGTTTTAAACTGTCTTTTTTTCAGAATTTGATTGTTTAACACGAAATAATGATAAAATAATAATTTTTTTAACTCGATGATTGGAGTTGCTTTAGAAGGACAAATATACATTTTGCGTTTTAATTTAAAGTTGTTTCCAACAAGTGTGCGTCACAATTTTCCATTATAACTATTTATGACAAGTAATCTCCTCCCTTTATCTATACGAAAATGTCAATAGAAACAAATAATTGGGAAGGTAAATTATCATCATCTTACTATTTGTAAAATTTATTTTATTGAAATGGTTTTTATGGGAATAATTAATACGAGAAAGAAAAGTTTCCGTTTTGCAAACAATATTTTTTCCTTAAGGAAAATATTTCAAAAATAGTTTCATTTATTGGGATTCAGTATTAGTTTTATATTTATAAACATTTAATATACATTAAAAAAGTATTATATTTTTTTTTTTTGTTTCATTAAATTAAATTTTTTATTTGTATTTCATATTTTATTATGTTTTGTAAATGCTTACTGATTTATAATTGATATTAAATTAAAAAAACGTTGATTATTAAAGTGTTTTTATCATTAAATCTATGAATATTTGTAATTTACTTTGATATGTTAGATTAATTGCATTTTTAAATTAATGTTACTCACATCAATTATTTTATTTATCTACTAATATAAAATTGAGAAATTATAAGAATTTAATAAATAGCATAAATTTGAAAGAATCTGATAAACAGGGTAAACTCGAAAGAATATGAATAATGTAAATTTAAATGAATTTGATGAATAATATAAATTTGATTGAATTTGATAAATAATCTAATAACTGTTTTTAAACTTAATGTACTTAAAATGGGTATTGCAGTGACATTGTTTCAATTAAATTTAAGCAGATTTTTTATTATAAATCTTTTTTTTTAGTCATTACTTACTCCCATATATATATTCTTTATTTTTATGCCATTGAATTTTTTTATTACTGTTAGGTTTTATTCCAAAATATCTATTAATAATTTTATAGTTTCTTTATTATATATCTGGAAAAATTGTTAGCTTAATAATAAATATAAGAAAAATAAATATTTAATCCGAAGATATCGATATATTAAAATTAAAAGGGCCAAATGGATTCATTGCGATATATCAAAAAAGAAAGACTAACTAACTATATATATATATAAAAGTAATTGTTTTAGTCAAATTTAATATAAAATTTTACTAAGATTGTTAATAATAACTAAACAAAGAATTTAACCTGATGTATTTTTAAATATTGATTCGATTCCAAATGATTATTAGTCTGTTGTACCAATTTTTAGTATTTGCCAAAAATATTTATTGTGCTTTCTTGAACTAATACTTTAAATATTAAAAAATATTAATAACAACTTTTCTTAATTTTAAATATTAAAATAATTTAATTTTGCAGAATTAAGACGAGAAGCAAGGCAATTAGAAAATGAAATTGATTTAAAATTAGTATCATTTAGTAAATTGGGAACAAGTTATGGTAGCCAGGAGTACCGAAATGAAAAGTAAGACATAATAATATTATTTATTTTTCTGTTTTATTAAATTTCACCTTAAATATTTCCTTATATTTCTTATATATTTTTATAAAGTTGAACTGAGAATTACATTAAAATTTTTGTTAGCATTTGAAATGGTTTCTATAAAGTGAACTACTTGTCAATGAATATGAAGTTGATTAATAAATACATTTTTATATGAATATTATATAATTCTTCTCATAAAGAAAGTGGTCTTAAAAGTTTATTTTATTTGAATTTTCTATATGCTTATTACATTCAGCACTTATAAAGGTATACATATAATAAATTTGATGATTAATGTATTATTAAAATGGTTTTTAAATAGTGTTTTAATATTTATAATTAAGAATTTGATTTGAGTTTTTATTATTATTATAGGAAAAAAAGTAAAATTTATTTAAATGAAAATTGAATTTAATTAAAATTTAACTGTAAAAAAGTGACACAAGATAATGTACATTTTAATTTATAGATTAACTTTATAGCATAAATTATTAAAATATATATATATATATTTCTAAAATGCATATCACTAACATACCTATTTTAAATATTTGTGATTGTGAAATGCTAATGTTTTTAAATGTTAGCAAAATATTGAAATAAATCTAAAACTGTGAGTTTATTTTTGACTCTTTTAACTTAAAAAATTTAACTGATTTGTCTTAAATGATTATACACATATTATCATTAAAATAACAAATCTTTTATAAATTATAATTATATTCTTAATTTATGTATAAAATGAAGATGTTACAACATAAAAACATACCTAAATATCAATATTATTACAAAAGTCAAATTCTTTGGTATCATTTTATATGTTTTTTTTCTAATAAAAAAAAAAGATATTAACAATATAATTAAGATAAACTTATTTGATATTTTGGTAAGCCAAAAAATTAAAAAAAAATTTTTATTTATTTTTTAAATAAATATATTTCTGTTTAAGTTAATTATTTAAGCCATTTAAAATTTTTTCTTTGGAAGTTTTAATAATCTAAAATTAATTTTAAAGCTATTTTAAAATTAATTTACGTAATTTTTTTTAAAGTATTGGTTCTTTTTTGAAATATTTGAAAAATGATTATTAGATATGGCATTATGTATAAATGAAGAATTCTGCGATGAAATTTTTTTCAAAAAAAAAAAAAAACACGATGTACAATGAAAAAAGATTTTGCCCTTTATACAAAATGAAATATGTTGACTGGACCTGCTACTTGTATAAGGTACATACCAGTACTTTTACTTTTTTCATCCATTTTTAAAAAATAAAATCATGAAAGTGTAAAGTTTAATTTGTTAGAAATGCCTTGTTGAACATATTCTTCTGCTGCAGTAAGTAATAAGTGGACTTTGCAGGAAAATTCATTTTTAATTTTCATTGTTTTGTTTCTCTATAATAAATTCTTTTATCTTAATTATAAAAATGATTATAACAATCATTTAATGAAAATAATTGCTATAATCATTTTTTGTTTGTATTTAGTACAAAATGATGTCCTGTTAATCCTAAAGTACAGATTATTATTTTACATTACAAAAGCTCTGTTATAATGGCTAATTTCATCATACATTCAGATATTTTGTGGAAAAAAAAAGTTATATATTTTAAATAAAAGTCGTCAGTTTTATCATTCTTTCAATATATGACAGCTTCCCTTATATACAGGGTGATTATAATTAAAGTCTCCCTTTTTCTTGTAAAAAAAAAAAAAAAAGAAACACTTGTTATAGTGAGTTCAAATTTGAACTGAAGATACTTGAAGGGGGGAACAGTATGGCATAAAAAAAAAAAAGATCTGATTTTTCCCATCCAATTTGGTATGACCTTGCCATGGTGGATGGGCTTTCCACTAACAGTATCACAACTGTTGAATGACTTAAAAGTCATTTTTTCCATCAAAAAAACCGAAACAAACAAGTACATTGAATTCTGCAGTTGGTTTAATGTGCTACTCATGCCAAATACGTTGTAATTTCGATTCATAATATCACTGGCAGCCGAATTCACTTTTTTTTTTTTTTTGCCACTTACAGCGCCACCTATTAATACACTTTGGAACTTTTTTTAATACCATATCATTTCTCCTTTCTTCAAGTATCTTCAATTCAAGTTTGAACTCATTGTGACAAGTGTTTCTTTTTTTTTTTTTTACAGCATTTTGAAAGTGGGACTTTAATTATAATCATCCTGTATATAGCATATACAATATAACAATAGGCTACTGAGAAAAAAAATCAGGCTATTGTAAGCTAAATTTAATTAGCTCATTGATAGAGTTTGTAGACCCTGATTAAGATATTTTATTTCATCAATTTATAAAAAGCAAATGATTTAAATCATTATTATGTGTATAGTACTTGTATTTTGTGCTTGTAATTTTTATAATAATTATGTTAAAATTTATATTAGTAGTGATACTGTACCTTTGCTGAGCAGTACAAATAGTGACCATATGTTTGAAACAATGGCTTTGGAAATAGAACAATTATTATCAAAGGTAATTTTATCTTATTTATATATTTTTTAAGATATAATTATGGAATATATTCAAAAAGAAATTTTATATTTATGATCCATGTTAGCTAATTTAAAATTAAAGATTTTAGTGTAGTGGTATTTTAATAAGGAATGTATTTTTATAAATGGGTCAAGTAGTTGAAAGCATAACAGAAAACAAAACTCAATATAGTTACATGGCCTTATTTAATGATGTTTCATTCAATATTGTTGAGATATATGTTGGAAAATTTGTCATCACTGATCTTCTTAAAGGAATTTAAATTGATTATAATAAATTGTCTGTTAAAAGAAACACCCACTATTTTTAGAAATCAATAATTTGATTTTAATTTTCTATTGTAATATAATTGAAGTGTTTTTATATACTTTTTGTTGCTTTTGTAGGAATTTATTTGTTAACAATTGTGAAAGCAGACTTGATAATTTCAATTAACTTATGTGAAAAAGGATACATTAATTACAAAAGCCCATTTTGTTTTTTTTTTTATCAAATAAAATATTTTTATTAGAAGCTTGCTATTTTTTTTAAATTAAATTTTAGATCTGTCATAAAATTATACAAAAGAAATGAAACTGTTTGACAATGATTTTTATATAATGGATTGTTACTGAAACTTTTAAGTGAGGGAAAATGCACAGTTTAGAGGCCTTTCACTTTAAATGCATTAAAAGCTTATAATCATCTCCAAGAAATCATATCGTTTATAGAGTATATAATGTAAAGTACAGTATTTAATTAATTCTATCAGGCAAGTAGTTTTATACAAATGACTATATAAAGAAGATCTAATTAAAGAGAGAAATAATCATTAAAATAATTTTATTTAGCAAATACAAAACAATTGCTCATTTTGTTTAATTTTTATATGATAATGAAATTGATTATTTATAGAAATAATATAACCTAATATTAATAATTCGCTTAAATTTTAATTGTGTTAAATATACCGAGCATACAGAAAAATTTATTATTATAGCTTGGAGATAAAATAGAGATGATAAAATGGAGATCTGTTCTTCTGAAATAAGCATCAATTTCAATGAAAGATATAATTGATATTTAAACAAATGGAAAATCATGATTTGTAAAAATTAATTCCTAAATTATTGAAATTCTTTATATTTTGTGAATAACTCAATTGTAAAGAAAGTTTTTTTTTGAAAATTTTATTAAATGATTTTTTTTTCTCAGCTTACAGATGTCAATGACAAAATGATAAGTTATTGTCAAACTCAAGCTGTTCCTGGTTCCACAGTTACTCACACTCTTCAAAGACACCGAGATATCTTGCAAGATTGCACTCATGAATTTCAGAAGACCAAAGCCAATATTCAAGCTAGAAAGGAAAGAGAACAATTGTTAAGCTCTGTGCGAAAAGATATTGAGTAATATGACTAAGATTTTAATTATATTTCTTTTTCCAATGTAAGGAACATTTATTTATGTTTCTTCTTTCAATGTGTTCATGAATCCACAAAGCTCATTGACCACTTAAAAGGAGAGACTATTACTTCAATGTTATTAAACAATTTAGAATGTATCCTACAAGTGGCATTAGGGTATGAGGGTTGTATCCTCCTCTCCAATCCTAACAGAAGAACTTAACAGCTTGCAGATTTATTAGCCATGCAGACAAATATTTTCGTTGTAAACACAGAAACTTTTTGTTTGGCTTTTTCTTGCTAAATTTAAACATATCTTTTTAGTTTCAAAGTCAAGCACGTATGCTATCTTTAATAATTCCAATTTGTTTAATAACATCAACTCTTAATATTTTGATGTAGGATTATTTAAAAATGTTTATATAATTTTAGTATAGAAAACATTTTTAAATAAATTTCCTTGAATTCTAAAAGAATTAATTTTTTTTTTGTGAGACATATAATGTGTCAATTAGCATGGTGACTGAGGACATGAAGTAAGAGTTTATATTCCAAGTTTGTTTTATCTTATTAAGGTAGTTTTAAATTGATTTTAATTAAAATCAAACACATTATTAAATCAGCTCTTTATTTAAATAATAGTTTTGCCAATGCTAACTTTTCAACTGTTTATAAATTTTTGTTTCCAAAGATAAATTCTTCCAGTTTTAGAAATTCAAAAATTTCTTAAAATTTTCCATTAAATATCCCAAAAAGTTATATAATGAGCAAGTTCTGTTTCAATATTCAATTGCATATTTCTATATATGCTTTTTTAAATATAAGTATTAACTAATTTTTGTTAATGAACTTTTTAAAGGTTTTATTTACTTGTAATTTGCATGAGAAAATATTTTTAATTAATAAGTAATTTATTTTCCAGTTGTATTTTTACTAATTATCTCCATTTTCCTTTTTTTAAAATTATTTATTAACAATGCTGTTGAGTATGTTAAACTATGTAGTTTTGAAACTTTGGAAATTGGGACCTATAATTTCAATATAAAAATTGAGTAATAAAAGCATAAATATTAATAGATTCTTTTAAATAACTTTTTCAAAATTAAAAAGAATGAATATTTATGTTCTTGAAAAACATGTTTTATAAGTCAAATATGATTTTAAAAATCTAATATTTTTGCTGATTGTCAGGTCGATATAAGTTGTTATACTCTATGTAAAATACTTTTATGTTTTAAAAATGCTCATTAATTTTTAATATTCTTATTTTTGTACATAAAATAAAAACTTTTTAATATTAATTTGCTTTATATGGTCTATCAAACAAGCAATTATTATTATTTGGCATAGAGGTAAAAAAGAATTATTGCTTTTAAGTGTCATGTTAAATTATATTCTTAAAATTCATATTGATTTTATTTAAAATGAAATTAGAACAAGATTTTAAAATAGTTATTTATCATGATTAGATAGGTTTCAGTTAAATAATATGTATAAAGTAAAAGTATTTTAAAAGGCTTTAAAATCATTGCATGCAATCTCATTCAAATAATAAAGAATATGAATTTTGTATGATTTTAAATGTTGCATCTAAAAATTATTTTTATTGTAATGAGAATTGTTTCATTGACAGTTATTATTAATTGCCTTTCTTTTACCATAGTATATTTCTTTTAATTAAATAAAAATTTTCTGTTTTATTCTTAGTGCGTACAAAAGTTCATCTGGTCTCAATAGACGAACTGATTTGTATCTGAAAGAGCATGAACATCTTAGAAAGTAAGTATAAAATTTGTGGAAAAAGAAATGGTTTGACATTGCTATTACTGTTTCTCAATATAATATTTAAAAAAAATATTTGTTAAAATAAGATTTCAAGATTTGTTATATTTATTAAAAATTTAGATTTCACGCTATTTATGCCTTTTTAAAGTTAATAAAAATCTATAATTATTAAGAATTTGAATTTTCAAAATAATGAATTATTTTCTGAACAATATATATATATTTATAAATTCTTTTTTTTCTTTATCTTTTTAGCTTTCTGAAAAGATGGTTGATGATCAAATTAGGTATGCATTACATGAATTAATTTTTTTATATTGTTCTTGTGATAGTAATTTTAATAGCTGTCATATTTATGAGTATGTAATATTACATTATTTATTATTTTAAATAGGTCATAAATTGAGAAGGCAATATAGTTTTCTAAAGTTAAAAAATCAGTGATGTGTGTGTTTATGTAGTAGTAATAGTATGGTTAAAAATTAAATAATTTAAAATAAAAATCCAGAAAAGTAAAAATTAAAATATTTTGTTAAGTACATATTTTAACCAACAGGAATTGCATAGTTTTTGACTGGTAAGATATCCCCAATATGATGTAGAAATTTTAATTATGCCAGAAGAAATTTTTGTAATTTGTCAATTCATAAATTAATAACAAACATTTTTCATTTAAGAAAATATTGTTATAAAAAAAAATAAATATTGTTATATTGTTATACCTTTTAAAAAAGAAAAATTCTTGACCATGACTTTTTTTATACTTAAAATTTTTATAATAAAAAATAAATATTTGTTAATTATTTTATCTGAATAGAAATTTTTTTTTTACCTAATGTTGTAAATATTTAAATTTTGAGAATTTCAAAAATGTATTGCTATTTATATATTTCTAAAATAAAAAGTAAATTGAATAAAACAGGAAAAATATTTGGGAATTTAAATGGTGAAGGCTTCAGAAGAAATAATTCTTAGAAGGGCAAATAGTAAAATGTTTAAAAACTGCTGTAATAATTCGATTTGACTTGTTTATTATTAACATGCAACAATTGAATCTTATTTTTATGTAGTTACTTTGATCTTATAAGTTAGTTTTATCTTTTCTAGTATTTCCTTATTAAAGTAATAAAATCTTATGTATTAATTTATTTTAGAATGTCAATATAAATGATTTACAGTATTAATGATTACATATATTTACAAATTAAAGAAAAATGTGTTATAATAATTATATTTGTGGAAAATAATTATTTGTGCATAATTTTTCTAAAAATTTTATTTGAAGTTTTTAAAATGTTTATGTGCATAAAATCAAGTTTTTGCATTCCAGATTTTAAAGTATAATTTGTATTTTGATGTAGTATTGCTGTTAAGACCAAAGAAGAACTTTTGACTCAAAGGATTGCAATGAAAGCTATACAAACAAAAATGACTACTTTAGTCAGTATCCTTTTGGTATTTAAACATATATGAATACATAAATTGTTTTTAAATTGTAAATCATTAAAAAAAAAAATTAATGATTATTTTAAAAAAAAAAATTTAAAATTATTAGCTCTTGTATATTGTTGAAACAAAGAAAAAAGTGCTTTTGTATATTAGGTAGTCATAATTAGATTGATATTGATAGTCATCTGCAGTTCTATTTAACCATCAGAATGGCATGAAATATGATAGAGAGATTAATAAGGGTAGGAAGATTCCAAAAAAAAAAATAAATAAATAGTTTCAAAAGTTGCAACTTGTGGGATTTGCAATATTTTTTAACTTTTGATAGGCATACCAATGGTATAATTGAACTTAAACAAACATTATTTTTATTGATGATTTTGAAGTATGTTTTCAGCATTCAGTTTATGTCCATTATAAGTCTTTAAACATTGCTACTCATTTTGTCCTGTTTACTTCTGTGTGTTATATTAAACTGGATGGTACAGAATATTGTCATATTAATTAGGATACTCTGCATTTGTATTATTGAACTGCAACTATGCATTATGACTAAAAATAATATTTTGAAGAAGAACACATCAAGATTATTCATTAAGAAATTCTTTTGTCATTTGAATTTTTTTTTTTTATTTAAAAATACTCAATAGTAAATTATTATTATTTTGAATACATTAAAAAAAATTTTTTTTTTTTTTATTCTTTGAGGCATTTAATTTTTACTTTTGATCTTTTCTTTGAGAAAGGGCAAAAGTTTTTATTTTTAATTTGTGTACATAATGTTTTAGATATAAAACTAAAATAAGAAATTTTAAATTATCATTTTGATTTTTTTTTAGTTATTTTATTATGCATTTTTATGTGATATTAAAAAAAAATATTTTTTGTTAAAATTTCGATTTTATGAATTAATTTATCAAGAGTAAAATGCAAGTTCTCAATCATATTTGTCATGATTGAGAACTAATAACATAATATGTTTGAATTAATGAGGAATTTCAGAAACCGTAAACAATTATCTTTCTCTTTATAAATGTTTAGATTTAGAATATATTAAAATTAGATTTGAAGTCTTATTTGAAGATGGTTATTTAGATATACAAACTGTGTAATATTTCAAAAATGTATTTAAAATTAAATAGTCATTTTTTATACTTCTTCGTATTTATTCTTTGTATTTAATTTTTTTCTTTAATTGAATAAAATTATTAGAATAACTATCTAAGAATCTTTAGTTGTTAAATGTATTTTATTAATATATTCAATCTTTAATATGCATTTTTAAAAATCAATACATTTTTTTTATATAGGAAATAATTAATTCAACAGTGAAAGTAATAATGTTATGAATTGATTTGAATTAATTGTTTAATTATTACTTTTCTGTTACTTTCACTGTTTCAAATTATCAATTTTACTTTTGCTTTTAATTTTACTTTTGGTCTTTTGTTTATATTATTTGTATAAATTAGCATTTAAATGAAAATCTTCCTTAATTTTTGGAAGATCGTTTCCCAGTATCAACAGTCTAGTTCAAAGAATCAACTTAAGGAAAAGAAGGGACTCTATTATTTTGGCACTGGTCGTCAGTGCTTGTTTGATTTTATTCCTGATGTATTCGTTCCACTGATATCATGTGTTGGATTTTAATTAAACAAATTAATTAATTAATTATTTCAAAGGAACGTGAAAGAATATTGTGTGTTTCTATGAATGTATGTATACAGAGCTGTGTGAAAATAAAATTATTTCTATTTTGCTTTATTCATATTATAATCAGAATGTATGAAATTGAAATTATATGTATCTCTGTAGCATAAAATAAGGGACAACTCGTTAATCATGAGTCACCTACAATCCTGTTTTGTTTGTTGTGTTATTTACTAAATGAGAAAATTCCTTGAAGTTTATTCAAACCAATTAGGATTTTGAGATGAAAAAAAAAAAAATAAGTAAACTTTTTCTTCTTTTTAATAGAATGCAATATGTATAATGTATATCTTAAAAATGATCATTGTCATTTTATTTGAGTTGAATATGAATTGGCTATGTTTCAGGCATTGTTTTATTTGTTTTCTTGCATGTTTCCTTATAGAGCCAGTTACAAGTTTGTTTGTTTATGTAGGTTTTGTTAATTTCGTTATTATTTTTTTTTTATTATTTGATAGTTAGTGTACATCATTTAGGGCTTTAGTATAATATAAATATACTGTGAAGTTTATTTATTTTTCAATTTAATGGGATTTTTATTGATCAGTTATGCACTATGGCATACATTGAATTTATGGCCACACAGATGAAAAATTAAAGATCAGATGAGTTTAATGTCATTTTCTATAAGCTGAATAATCTCTAATAATTTGCTAATTATTTTTTCATAGCAGTTAGTTAAGTGTAATTGTTGAAGCACTGCAATCTACTGGGATTGGTAAATGGTAACAAGTGGGATTTGTGCTTTCATTTGTGCACAGTAACAAAAAATTAATTAATAAATAATTATTATATTAACTTTATTAGTTATATTAACTTTTTCTATTAATATATTAAAAATTAAGTGGACTTCAAGGAAGAGAAAATTGTAAGCCAATGTTTTCTAAAAAATTTTTTTTTTTAATTTATGAAAAGCTATTTTCTGTAATTTACACCATAAACAAATAAATTTATGAAGAAACACAAATCGCTAATGCATTTTAAATTATCTAAACAAATTTTTTAGATAATTTAGAGTTTATTGTATCTAAATATATTTTAAATGGATTTACCAGAAAGGAAATTGAGAAATATTATTCATGAATTTCAATTTAATGCATAAATCAACCTATCTGTTATGTACAGTAACATATTATAATTATATGGCATAATTAATTATAATAGTTATTTGTTTTGAAAAGTTTACAAAATTTTGGAAGTTCTTGTGTTACTTTATAGTTTGTCTCAAAAGTTTAAGCACATATTAACATGTTAATAGATGAAGAAAATCCCAAATATTTAATCAAAATATGTTATAATAATTAGTCTTGGTATATTTGACTGTGTAATTAAACTTCATATACATGGGGTTAAAATTTATTCTAATTTATATTTTAACCCCATGTATATGAAGTTTAATTGCACAGTCAAATATACCAATATATATTCACAATTTATTTATTTTTTTTTATAAATAGAATGATATTACAATAATATTTTTAAAAAACTGCATTCACATAAATTAAAACAATCATTATTATTTTGTCATATTTAGCTATAAAACACATGCATTGAAGATTGGAAGAACAAGTGAAGGTATATATAAATATATATATATATGTGAGAAATGATAAAAAAAGTCATAATTTTTAATAACAAAAGTTGAATAAAAAGTTAGTTCATTTTTTTTTTTTTTCATGATTTCTTGAAACCTGTGATCAAGTATTGTACACTTAACCAATAACATGGGGCATGAAACAGAAGATTCAACAAATTTAATTCTTAATTAAATACAGAAAATTAGAGTCAACTGTTTACAATGCACAAAACATGAATATCTAGAATTAAAAATGTTTTGAATGGAATATAGAATATGACTGATGAATGAAAAACGTTTCGAGTGAAAAGATAAAATTTCTAAAAATTGTATTAATAATTGGGTAAATATCTCATAATCAGTTTTAAAACCAATAACATCAAAATAAAAATAGTAAAAGGAAATTCTTGATAATTTGATGGTTATGGTTACATTATTTTTAGTAAATTATTTATTTACCAAATGAATAAAAGCAAACATTAAGAATTAAAATAAATGAAACGTTAAAAAAACTTTTGAAATAAGTAGATAAAATTTATGTTGATAGAAATTTTGAACAATATAAAATTTTTTTTGTAAATTCTGGTGATGCATATCAAAAACATTTATTATCCAATGGAAAAGTTTTAATTTAGACTCCTGATCAAAATTGTTTCACAACAGTGAATATAACAGTTTTGGAGATTTTTATATTAATAAAATACATAAATGCGTTGATTTTAAAGTTTCAAAACTCGAAATTATTTAGTCATTTATGCACCAATGGTTAACGTGGTTAATAAATTTAAATGTAAAAATGTTGGAATAAACATTACTTTGTGGTAGCCTGTTGTACCTGCAATTTTTGAAAAAGTCGTTCGATATGAAATAGGAATGCAAATGCAGGCATTTTGGAAACAAAGAAAATTCAAAATGTAGACTTGAGTGCACTTACACATTTTGATGAGCTTTCATCTGTTGATGTGTATAGCAATTTAAATTCGATAAAGGGCCCTCTTATTCCTCCAGCAGGTCGTAAATCGTCTGAGGCGTGATGAAAAACCGACACCAGATCGAGAGGTAATTCTTCTCCCTCTATTGCATATAAACGAAATCGCGTGCATTTCGATTTCCATCCAAACTGTAGCAAATCATTTTGGTGCGCGACTTTCAAAACTCCATACTAATTAACCCTGTGGAAACCCAATATGAGTGGGGCAGCCTCGAATCCCGACAAGGGAAATAACCTCATCGAATTATGTCTAAATTGTGACGAACCGATTTGCTCAGAGTTTCTGTATTGAAATATGGACGCGGCCTATGTAAACTCATATACACAATTTCATGTGTTTGAAGTGAAAATACTAATAAACGGAACAATAGGTGAACATTTTTTAACAATTTTTTTTTCTAATAGAAATTCTATAACTGATATTACTTCGAAAAGCAGTAATTTGTTTTTTAAAGATGTTAAAAGATTAAACCGCCTTATTTGTGAAATTTTATTAAAGACCGAAAATTGTTCATTAAGTAAAAGAATTTTCACCAAAGCTATTCTCTCAAAATACAATTTTGTTTTTTTATGAATTAATATATTTTTAAAAAACTGAATCTTCATATTTCAAAATGTTAAAATACTTATAAAACTTTGGATGATACGCTAAACAACCTTTCCCTGGCAAAAAGCTGAATTTTTTAACAGGCGTTAACATCAAATGCTATTATAAAATCCTTACTATCCGAAAACTTGAGTTACTGGCGTTAAACTCAGGCTGTGAGCACTAATAAATAACTGCTGAAATCAACTGCTAAAAACTTTTCCCTATCCGAAGAGGCTTCAGCCTGAATGGCTGATGTGACTAGCGCTCAGTATCACAGGCTTCGGGGGCATTGTTACTCCGCGTCCGTGGCTTATCTTCAAGTTACACGCGCCCTCTGGGTAATGCAAAGTGAGTAACGTCTGTGCAGCGCTTGTCATAAGGTATCCAAGACCAAGCTGTCTAAGTGTTTGCCAGCTGCATTAGAACAAAAAAAAAAAAAGTTGAATTCAACAAAAAAAGTAGATCACTCATAGTGCTATCTGGTGTTGACGATCAGTACCACTGCTAAGAGTAACCGTTAATTTTTCATTTCTTTTACAGGAGTTGACTGCTAATTCTCGTCAACCATAGTTAAATGAACAATTACGTTAATATTTGCACAAGCGTATAGTATAAATTTTATTTTATCCTCTTGCGAACAAGGTTTTCCCATACCTATGTTTCCATCTAGTGTTCAAATGGAATTTGATGTCTAATACCACCCTAAAAAAGGAATCTCAAAGAATAAATTAAATTGTGATGGTTGAAAATTTTCATTTGTCGCACCCGATGGATATTTTAAACCAGCTGGTTGATTTTGAAGATTAACAAAGCTGTAAGTATTTCCTCATGGAATGACTTTTTATTTTGGTTGACAAAAACATTTTTTTGCATTAGCATATTTCGTGAATATGATTAAAAACTCCAGATATTAAAAATAAAAGGATTTTTTAATATAATCACAAGTAACAGGCTTAATACTGTTGATAGAAAAATCTGGCATGATAGAAATGTAATTCCCGTAATGTACTGACATCTGCAAAAAGTTTGGCTTAAGAAAAACAGCTACCATTTTAGAACTGTCAGGTTCGAACTCCTAAAAAGAATATCTTCGTTTTTAAAATTAAATTGTACGGATTTCAACGAGTGAAAAGAATGGACCATTCTATAAACTTCTTTCATTTATTTATAAACTAAATTGAAAAGTTTGACTACATTTTTTATAAAAAAAAATTGTTTGCTAGTGTCAAATATTTTGCAACAAAATTCTTTTTCAAAACTATATTGCTTTGTCTGACAAAACAATGCAGAAAATGAATAGTAAGTTACTGTTATAAAAAAAACAACGCCTTTCAAAACCTCGAGTTCTTTTTTGCAATTTATAGTCAGTTAAAAGATTGTCCTATGTAAGAATCGGTCGTGTACGTTACGACTTGCAAATGGCAATTACGCAATTTGTTCTGTATGTGCATTTGTTATGTCTATGATGGTTGTGTTCATTGTGTGCTTATTGCATATATACATCCATTTTGTCTAGACTATCATGGAATGTCTGATAGCAACGTTTATTTAAAGGAAGACTGATTCAATGTAACAGAAAAGAAAAAAAAAATATTTGAAGAAAATAAATAAAAATCTTCATAAAACGTTCATTAACGAAGATAAATAGCATTAAAATTAGATAGATTATAAATAAAAAAAAAAAAATTAATGTATTGATTTGGTTTGTAAAAAAAAAAAAAAAAAAAAAAAAAAAAAAAAATTAAGGTTGGGGTGATTTATTATAAGCCTGACTTTTCTTCTTGTTGTAAAGTGCATAGATAGCTTGCACGTGGATCAAAGTTCAAATTCACTGGCGGCTTCGGTTGCAAATACTGTTTTAAAAAACGAGTAGACATGATTGTGATTATGAAAGCATGTTATCTTGCAGTGACATTCATCTTGTCCAGTATGAGATTTTCCTGGTCTTCCCCCATGCAACACATAAATGCAGGCAATTATCTCTAAAAGGCACATCTAGAAGAAAGCATCTTCCATTCATCGTCTATCGGTGAACTATTTGTTGTTGTTGTTGTGTTGGGACTCATTCTCAATGTCCTGCAGGGCAGGACGGACATCCCATGAGTAGTCTTGGATGTCTGAGTAGATGAGTACTCATGGAGTAATCTTCCAGACATCCAATCCATCTATGAGTAATCTCACTCATGGATGGAGGGAAAGGGCAGCTTCTGTTGTGATGGAGCACCCTTAGTAGAAGTCTGACTAGGCTCCGAGTCACTGAAGAAGGAGAGCAGTGCCTTCCGGGAGTTTGTGATATATAAAAATAAAAGACGGGTGGCATCCATGTTCAACAGCAAAAAATAAAATTATCATAAAAGATTTACGTTAAAATTTTTTATTATGAACTCTGAATACATTAGAAATAGGAAAAGATTGTGCAAATATTGATTAACTGTTGTTCATAAGAATTTAAGCCTTGAATTTTTTTTTATAGATTTTTTTCTAAAGGCTTAATGACCATGTTAAAATTAAGTATCGTTATACAAATAGGATGATATGCGATTTTAATGATAAATAGTTATCTAAAAACAATATATAATTTATTGGAATGATGCTTTAATCAACACATTTTGTAATTTAAAAGATCACCAGCATTTCAAAGTTGCTTTTGAGTGAAAATCGGTTGAATCTCATAAAAAGAATATTTTTATGACATTAATTCTATACCATTTATGTTATAATTATGCTTATTATTTCCTGCCATATAATCCATGGCATATTTTTCGACCGAAAAAGATTTCGTATAATCCATTGGTCATTCGCTCCTGCTTTTCGATATGCTCGAATGACCAATTAATTTCTATTATTCTAACCATAATATAAAACTGAGAATTTTTTTTTCGCTTTTAAAAGAGTTGTTATGTCCAATTATATGTATATAAATATGTTATGAATTTAAAAAACCGAAAAGAAGATGGGCAATAACAAAACAGAGTATATTTTATATAGATATATTTAAAAAATTGGCATTAAAAGATTATTTTTTAAAATTTAAAATAATTATATTTGAAAGATTATTTAGTGTTTTATTATAAAACTTTCTGTTATTTTTTTCACCAAAAAGAATTTTTAAGTAGCACTTTTATGAAATTAATTTTTCAGAAAAAAATTACTTCCAACAGATTACACGCAGCGGCCTATAATCCATTCCTCGAAATTCTAAAGTTGTTTTAGCAAATTATAGGCAGGAAATTATGATAACTGCATTTCATACCATCGCGTAAAAGAATCGTTCATCATTTGGGTTCAGTTATAATGAACGTGTCAACAAATTCTCGTTTAAAATACGATACCATCATCAGTTCTTTCAAGCATAATATCCCCATATAAAGGAACTTATCATCAATAGCAGCAATGCATTCGCGTTACATATCCTTTGCCACATCGGCTTCTCGAATATCCCTTCTGCCGCCATGTTAACCTCTTCCTCCGCTGAAAACTTTTCGGGTTCATTTTGACTTGAATCACTTGACATGCCACAGACGAAGAAGAGAACCTTTTGCCAAGTTGGTTTCTCGGTAATACCTGAAAGTAAAATGTATGAGTTAACTCTGTGCGAGTTCGATTGGCCATTTACTACTATCATTGTGTGGTCATAACACGTAAGTTACTGTCATATGCGAATGTGTCATCTTTTTGCATGCGAGTTATTTCAACATTGTTTCTCTTGAACACTTGACTTTCCCAATCAAGGTTAAAGGTCAGCTACTCGCATTGTTTGTGCATAAAGACACTAACTGTTATTCAGTGAGTAACGTAAAATAATTAGCCAGTGACTAACAGGTGGGCTGACACATAGAGGGCGCTACTAGTATTAAATCCATATGATTTCTAGTTATCCCTAACCTTCAAAAAGACACGTGTATAAATTTGACAGCTGTTGCACTATTAGTATGTGAGTTCTCTCATTTTTAGTGAAGCAACTTTTTTGTTAGTTTAAAAAAAAAATGGATAAAAGGAATTGCGTGTGTTAATAATCTTTTTTCGAAAAAATAATACTATTGAAGCCAAGTCTTGGCTTGATAAACCTTATTCGGACTTTGCACCAGGAAAATCAACCGTAGAGAAGTGGTTTGCTAAATTTAAACGAGGGCGAAATGAGCACCGAGGACGATGCACGCAGTGGACGCCCCAAAGATGGCCTCATTTGAAGAAGGAGAAAGTGCTGTTTCATCAAGACAATGCACCCTGTCACACATCAATGAAAATGATGGAAAAATTGCATTAATTGAGCTTCGAATTGCTTCTGTATCCACCGTATTCACCAGAACTGGCCCCCAGCGACTTTTCCTGTTCTCAGACCTCAAGAGGATGTTCTCTGGACAGAAATTTCGCGCCGATGAAGAGGTCATCGCCGAAACTGAAGCCTATTTTTGAGGCTAAAGACAAATCGTACTATAAAATGGTATCCAAAATTGTATGACCGTTATAATCGTTGTATCGCCCTCGAAGTCTACTATATTGAATAATAAAATCAAATTCTATCAAAAAAAAATTTTTCTGTGCTAGCCTACGAACTTCTCAGCCCATTTGGTATGTTTTTGTAAGTGTACGAGTTTACACGGTGCTAGTTCGAATGGTCATTTGCTACTGTCATTGCATGGTCATAACACGTAAGTTACTGTCATATATGAATCTATACCTAAGAACAATCATACAAATGTTTACTATTTTTTTTTGCGTGTGTGGGGAGGGGGCAGGGGTAAGTTTGCTCCGTGTATAGATGGGAAAGGAAATCGTTTTTCTGATATGTACTTTTTTCGTATCTCTTTATAATAGAATGTTTGATGAATATTTAACTTTTAGTCATCGTAGATAAATTATGGATGAACTACATGTTTGTAATTGATTAAAATAAATAAAAAGGAATGTGACTCAATTAAAAATACCCATAAGGATAAATATATGTATATAAATATATATATACAGGGGGGATTCACGGGCCCTAGAACAAATGTTGAAGTTAGTGCAGCTGAATAAAACATACATTTTTTTGTATGTTTAAGCATCCGAAGTTGGAAGTAATGCTTTAAGGAAAGGACACACTTTCAAACGAATTTTCGCATAACGGCAAGGCACAAGTTGCCAACTGATACCCGTCACGTGACGAGTTTCAGGTACTCTGACTGGCAATCTCAATGCGCTCTATTTTATTCTTACTCTGTTTTGTATGTGTTATTTCATCACGCACGAACCATGCACCACCCCAACCACCTATTTTCTCATGTCATCCTCATTGTCTGATATAATAACGTAAAATAAATATTTTTGAATTAATACAAATCCATCTACTACCTGTATTTTCTTTCCTAGGAACTTCTGACGCTTCTTTGTAACTTGATACGGGTTCAAGCATAAACACAGGATAAGCAAGTTTTGCATCTTTATCTAGATGAATGTTTCTGTGACCTCCATCTTGGAAACCAGGGTTAACCACGCCCATTGTGGTCTCATCTTTCTCATATTTCGGAATAATATTCTTTTTTGTTAGTTCTACTCTCTCATCTTTACTGTGTCGGTTCCAGTAGAGCAATCTGGGAAGCTGTAAATTATGAAATACAATCTAAAGCTATAAATAATGACAACAACAACTCAAATAGTTAATTAACATTTATTAATATTTGTTAATAAAATTTTATACGTATTAAAGTATGATGGCGTGAAAAACTTTGTGTAAATACATTTTTATTGCAAAAAGAAAAAAATATCCCTTGAATTTTGTAGAAGTGAATTTTAAATAAAAAAAAATGCAAGCCATACATCTTTTAATGATTAATCTCTGTCTGTTCTTAATCACTTGGTTTAGTAAAGTTTTTACAAAAAAAAACGTAGTTTTCAAATATTCACCTCAACATAATAATGTCCACCAAAAAAATATTCTGCATTATTTACTATTTAAAACATTTTTTAAAGAAAAGTTAACTACAGTAAGGTATCTAACTTTCACAAGGGACATGGGGCATTTGCAATTTTTTTTTTTTATCGAATTCAGGAATGCTAAACAAAGTAAACAGATAATTTCTTTTTTTATTAAATTCATTGTTTAATTAGATTTTTTAATATATTAACAAATACATAAATAAAGAAAGTAATATTAACATTGTTAACTTTTGTATCAAACATTTAGTTATTATGTTACTTAAAAACAATTTAAAAAATTATAGCATCATTTAAATAAAAATCTAGGTAAATACTGTTAAAAATTGTATGTTTTCATGATAAATAAGTAATCACGTTTTAAACTGTCTACAATATTTGAAGGGAGAAAACTTTAATCCTAGAATATGCGCCATATTATAATATAGCAACTCGAAAGAATATTAAAATGGTGTCTTACATGCATTTTCGCAATAGGTTGTGTGGCATACGAAACAACAATCGTCACCAAACTGGAAATGATGAACAGAATGATACCAAAGTGCAAGTAGTGCACTTTGGAAATGATGTCTGGTCGGGGATCTGGTAACTGAGAAGCACAACTGGGAACGGTGTAGGCAAATTCCCAAATGAACCGGATCATACCCACTACCAGGCCGACCATCAGACCCCAAAAGGCTCCCTATAGGTAAAACTAAATTAATTACTTGCATTAACACCATTCGTGGGTTAAGATGTTAACACTATTCATGGGTTAAGAAGAAGAAGATATTAATTCAACCATCTTCCTCACCCATGGGTTAATGTTAACTCGACCATCTTCCTCACCCATGGGTTAATGTTAATTCGACCATCTTCCTCATCCATGAGTTAATGTTAACTCGACCATCTTCTTCATCCATGAATTAATGTTAACCGGATTAATAACATTAACATAGTTAACATTAATAGGAAGCAATAAAGGTTATAGCTCAAAATTTGCAGATGAAATATCAAAATGTTGAAGATAATCAGGAAGTAATACACGTTTTAGTCATGAACCGACTTTACATAAGTCATCATAATTTAGTCCTAATTTTTAAATACATTTTTTAATTTAGTCATTACGATTATTTTAATAAATCTCATCATTTTTTGTGCCTCAGTCATCATTTAATTAGTCATAAATTAACTCGAAACGGAAAGAAACATTAGCAACTGAAATAAAAACAAGTTATATAATTTTTTTTTTTTTTTTTAAAGTCAATTCCTACTTTTTTTTTCACTATATTGCAGAAAGTCCTTCATAAATTATTTTCATTCATTTTTTAAGTTTATCTGTCGCCATCTATTGGTAGATGTATGCAACTTAAACATAAAAACTAAAAATTAATTCATTAAATTTAATTCCTGAATTAATATTTGAAAAAACTGTATTAACATCCAGTGTCATCCACTACAAGTTCAAGAAAAATGTACTTGAACTTGAGTGGAGGAATAAAAAAGTATTTTATGAACTATTGAAAATTTGAACAAGATATATATAGGGAGAGTGTGAGCTAATAGAAGGAATTGAAAAATAAAAAGGCAAAATAATTATTGGTCTCAAATCCCCTTGCAACAAATCGCTGTGATATTGGATGAATTCGGGGATTTGCAACAGCAAAATACCTACATAAAAGCCTGTAGCATAATTTTTTTATCAGATGTAAACACGTAAGCCTTAAATAAAAATAATAATAAATTTTAGCCTTAATAAAAGCGGAATTTATTTTGATAATTTTAGCTTTAAATAAAAATAATAAATAATTTTAAATGAAAAATTTTTTAATGACAAATATATATATATTTTTTTATTGTTTAAAAGATTGAAAAAAAAGAAAAAAATTTCCTCCGCATTTTACACAATTTTTATTAAAAAAAATGTATTTTGCAATAAAAGTTTAAATAACAATTTTTTTTTTATATTTACGAAAAGTGACATGTGTTTAATAAAATATTTATGACTGTCGATAAATATCGCATACCTTCTCATGACAAGAAAAACATATCAAGGCAATAATAACCTTGGTTTTTTTAAACAAACTTTGAATCATTTCATTTGATCGAACGTTTCGGTCTATGATTACAATATGAAAGTTACAGAGTAGAGATAGTCCGATTTCTTTCATAAAAATATTTTTCGATACGCTGTTTGTTTTTTGAAGTGTCGACTGCGTAATAGTTGTCTTCTAAGTTGCTGACTAAAAGTCTATTTTCGAACGGATATTTGAAAATTTTTTTTTTTTTGTCATTTTCTATTGTCATTCGATTTTAAAGTTAAACCATTTCGATGTACTTCAATTGTTTTTAAATTTTTAGAAAATCAAATATAATTATTAAAATTTTTTTTAACAGAATAAGGAATTCTTCTTTTTTAAAATTACATGAATACCATTAAATATCGCTACATATTCTATTATTTTAGGTTGATTCGTGGTATGATTTTACTTTATTATGCCTTCACTATATAAATAATATATATACACTGAAGTGACAAAAGTCATGGATAGCAATAGGCAAATTTTCAGATGGCAGTAGCATCGCGTAGAACAGGTATAAATGCGCAGTGCTTTCGTAGAGCTTTCATTTCTGTTCAAGTTATTCATGTGAAGAGGTTTTGACGTGATGATGACCGCACGACTGGAATTAACAGACTTTAAACGCGGAATGTTAGTTGGAGCTAGACGCATGGATCGTGCCATTTCGAAATCGTTAGGGAATTCAACATTCCCAGATCCACTGTGTCAAGAGTGTACCGAGAGTATGAAATTTCAGGCATAACATCCCACCATGGACAGCGCAGTGGTCGACCGCCTGCACTTAACGACCGAGACCGGCGACGTCTGCAAAGAGTCGTAAATTCTAACAGACAAGCAACACTGCGTCAAATAACCGCAGAAATCAATGTGGGACGTACAAGGGACTTGTCTGTTAGAACTGTGCGTAGAAATTTGGCTTTCTTGGGCTATTCCAGCAGAAGACCGACTCGAGTGCCTTTACTGACAGAACGACATCGCTTGCAGCGACTCTCGTGGGCACGTGAGCATATCGGTTGGTCCCTAGATGAATGGAAAACCGTGGCCTGGTCCTATGAGTCACGATTTCAGTTGGTAAGAGCTGATGGTAGGGTTCGAGTCTGGCGCAGTCCCACGAAGTCATGGACTAAACTAAACTACTTCTTAAACTAAAAGAAACAACCAAAGACGTTTTAAATAATACACCTAAAATTTAATAAATGATTGTTTTGTATTAATTTCGTATGTGTAAAGGCTTTCTATGTAAACTCTGGCTATCACCATTTAGTTTTTACACCTATTTATAGAACCATATTCTCAACAAATCAATATGCTCAAAACTTGCCAATGTAAATTTAACCATCGACAATGTGCAACACGCTGGCCTAACAATAGTATCTGCTTGCAAAGATTTGCCTACAGACTTAGTAGCTGATTTGTTGTAACTTCAACTTGTGTGTTTATCTGGAAAAATAATAATATATTATGCTGCACAACTTAAGAAAACTGTAATTTTTATATATTTTATTTTTTATCCAGGATATTTTATTTTTATTAAACACCTTTTAAATGCACCAAGGCTACTGTCAGTCCCTTTAATAGTTCTACTACCCTATGTGGGTATCTCCCACTTTGGGAACTAGTGTTCTAGACTAGAAGAAACGGCGTGCTGCTAAAGTTGGATTTGTTTCAACCATCTTTAGATGGCATTTGGATATTCTGAGATGCACCATGTAATGGAGGTAAAAGTAAGGCTACTGTCAGCTCTTTTAATCGTTCTACTGCCCTATGTGAGTACTTCCCACTTTGGGAACCAATGGTCTAGACTAGAAGAAACACAGTGCAGTTAAAAGATGGATTTGTTGTAACTATCCTAAAAAAAGGTAAAAGTAAGGCTACTATCAGCCCCTTTAATCCTTATCAAACCCCTTTTTAATCAGTCCCTTTTAGGTTATTGTCAGCCCCCTTTATCTTTATCCAAGCCCTTTTTCAATCAGCCCCTTTAGGCTACTGTCAGCCCCTTTAATCGTTCTACTACCCTATGTGGGTATCTCCCACTTTCAGAAGTAGTGGTTTAGACCACAAGTAACATAGTGCAATTAAAGATGGATTTGTTTTAACCATCCTTAGATGGCCTTTGGATATTCCGAGACGCCCCATGCAATGAAGGTAAAACTAATTTTGTATTTATTCTTACTTGCTCATTGATTCTTTCGAAAACTATTGCCAATACGTAGACTGCACAGACTGGAGGAGCTAAGAAGGATGTCACGCTTTGGATGTAGTGGAACAGCTGGCTGTTTTGGGCGGCTTGGATAATTGGGATCCATGCAATGCTGATACCTACCAGTAGCAGCACAAAAGCCCTGAAGAGAACAAGAAATGCTTAGTTTACTGTACATATCAAATTAATTTGTTTTTTCGCGGGGTATGTTACCTTTTTTATAATTGATTTCAGTGGTTAAGGCTTGAAAAATATCAAATTTCTCGTGATATATCTTTATTTTTGATGTCCAATGCAATTTTCATCTTCACAAAGATACGCCTTTATTTTTGATGTCGATGTCGATTTTTTTTAAACACAAACTAAAGGGTTATTAATATTAAAAAGGATTTAGAATTTGGTTAGGCAGCTTTTTGAATGTAAATCTATATTAAACAAACAGATCTGAAATATATATATATATATATTAATCTCTTTTTTTGTCAAGGTGATTTATCATAAATATATATATATATATATATATATATTTCCAGATCTGTTTGTTTAATATAGATTTACATTCAAAACAGCTGCCTAACCAATGACAGTTTTGTTATAAAGGCATTTTGATTTATTAATATTATATGAACAAAAAGTAATATTACTATAAAGAAGGTGAAATAATTGACGAACCTTTCTTTATTTCATATTTTAAATTTCACAAATTATGATGCATAAATTTCAAAAGTTTAATCAAATAAATTTTAGTTTCCACTCTAATGATGTATTAATCCAATTACTAATAGCATTATTTTCAGTAATAATACATATTACCAATATTAGTGGGTATTATGTGCATTTTCTACCGCTCTGGCGCTCGGTGCCACAGGTTTCGGGTTCGAGTCTCGGCGGGGCCATGGATGCTTGCAATGTTTCTGAATCCACTCTATCATGTAGGTCACGGTCTAATATGACTATAGAGTGTCGGGCATAGGGCTGACAACCCTACCCTGTAAAAAGAAAAAGCATCTCCTGTCTGGAAATCTACCAGTAGGCAGAACGGCCTTGGCGAACCAAGAGACTGTTGCACCAATGAAGAAGAAGAAGAATTATATAACTTCACATTATTTTATTATTAAGAATAAAGTAAAATTATTTTTTGGACCAACGGAAGGAAAAAGCCAAGGCAAATAACCAAAGGAAAATACCTCTGATTTTTTTTTTTTTTTTTCATATTAGAAAAATTTGGATTAGTAAGATTAGGATTTGTAACATAAATTTTTATGTTACAAATTCGATTTTCTTTCTTCCCTCTTTTATGGTGTGAAGTAGATTAATAGCTGAAAAGAGTTGAGTACTTTGGTGTTTTGAAATGAAAATTCTTGATAAAAACTTTCTAGGATTATCTAGCAATTTCCATGTTTACTTTGTGTATGGCAAAAGTTATACATATGAGCCAGAAAGTCCTATAACATGATTTGAAAGGGTGGACTGAAAGGTCAGAACATTCTAAATGGCATATTAGAGGGACGTTCGTTCCAAATTGGGTGCACCCAGAAACAGAGTTGACCTGTCTGAATAAAGCGATCAAAAAGTCAATGGATTTATCAGTTAAATGTGTAGAAGTATGAATCTTTGAGAAAACTTATTTTCTTAATCACAACATTAAAATTTGTTTTAATAAAGAGTATGTAAAAGTTTTTTGTAAATTAAGCCTGATGCTTAAAAATTCACTACTTTTCGTTTATTTACCTCCCCACAATGAGAAGCTCTGTCTCGGATGCTTCTTTCCTGATTCTCCTCCAGATGTCCATGGTGAAGATGGTGGAACTGCTGTTGAAGATGGACGTCAGCGAACTCATCAGAGCGGCCAACATCACAGAAATCATCAGACCACGCGCACCTACAAATAAACACAAATGACAAAAATATGGAATGTTTAATTTAATTAAATATTAATTGTCTCATGTGGGTCCGTGTCAGAATAGCTCCTCTATAGCCCATCCATGTCGTAAATGGTGACTAAAATGGGTACCCAGTCCGCGGGGGGTATAACTGGATAGGTTAAAGTCAGACTTCTCCCTTTGGGGGCCCCATGTCTTTTTGTTGCAAAGTCAAGGACAAAAGGAGCTGCATTTTTTTACCCTTTATCATGGCTCGTCTGTTAACACGGGCTCTAGACTTGGTCTAGATGTTGCTGTCGACCAAAAATGGATAAGAGCAAATATTAATTGGCTAAATTAATCCTACGTATGTTTAATTAAAATGTCATCAAATTTAGAAGAAGTTTTACCATGATTTCTTAAACTTAAATGATATAAATATACATTATAAGTTGCTTAATCAAGTAAATGTGTAGTATGTTGGCATGTTTGTATTTTCGTCAAATCTTTGAAGATTCAATAATTCAACTTTATCCAACAAAAAGAATTTTTACTGTAAAGAACTTAAAATAACTAAATTAATGTTATTTTAATGGATATGAGATATATTTTGAATTATCAATTAGAATCGTAATTGTATAAACATATATTTAATCTTTTGTTGCTGTTTTTCTTATCCCACTTGATAGACAGTATTAGACCAAATCCATGTTCCCATTTGAGTCATGATAAAGGGAAAAAAATGCAGCTTCTTTTTGTCCTTGCGGCACAAAGGCATGTGCACCCAAAGGAAGAAGTCTGATTTTTTACCCAACCCAGTTATACCCCTGACACTGGGTAGCCATTTTTAGTCGCCTTTTACGATATGCATTGGGTACAGTGGTTATTCCAACTCAGACCCACGCGAAGAATATTTCATCTCTTTTAAATGTCAGTGAAAAATTCTTTCTATGATCGCTTCCATAAAAACCCTGAAGTTTTTTAACATGTGAACATGTTATTCATGAACATTGAACATGTTCAGTTAATTGGCATTCAATATCAATTACAATCAAGAAATAACAGATGTAACTAGAAAATATTCATTGGCCTTTTAGTATTGTATTAATTCTTTAAGTTACTTCTGCCAAACCGACATTCCTTTGAAGAAAAGGGAAGCACCAGAAATGTATTAGTTAATTATATTCTTAGTGTTTTGGAAAATGCAAAATTGTATTGCTTATATTCTTTGCTTATATTTGCTATTTTGTTTCATATTTATATTAATTACTAAGTAACTTTAAAAAAGCTAATTATACGTAGGAGTTATCAGTGTTAAAAGAAGTTGACATCAGTTATTAGCAGACTCAGAACTAATCATTACAGAGGGATGAAGATTCTCCCAGACAAGACCAGGGAATACATCCCCTGCAAAAATTGCTCCAACGCTTTCCTAACACCTAAGCACATTCTAGAGTGCCCAGTACTCACTCTTCATGTTTAAAAATTGGGTATGGTGCCAATCGAGGCCAACTTAAGAGAAGTCTTGTATAGTGAAGCGACACCGTTGCTAGCGGCCGCTATCGTGAAGACTTTTGACTTGATCTAACTTTGATAATTATATTTTAAATCCATGGACACGATTAAACAACAACAACATCAGTGTTAAAATTATTTAAGAGAAATTAGTTGTGAATCGTATTATATTAGACTAGAATTTATTTGTTAGTGTGTATATCACTGAACGAGCTTGATTATCAATTATTAACTCTAAAAATCAGATACATCTCATTATACTAGATAGTATTGTATTGCTGAACTTTATAAATTAGATATAACCCATGTAGAAATAGGATGAAAAAATTTATAAGACTTCCACTATCACTTTTTCAATAAGGTATTATTAGCCATATGATTAAAAAACTATTTACTGATCAAACAAATGTTCATTTTTTTAAATTTAAAACATCTTCAACGTGTAAAAAAAGTTTCATTTCGTAAAAATTCGTTTAATTAATTAATTTTCTAATAAATACAAATTAAAATTTTATGCAAATATTATGTGTAAAAACGAAGACTAACCTGCCGGCATAAGCTCCAAGACCAACTTGGGATAGGCAATGTTTGTACAACCCAGTTCACTCCCACAGATTTCTTTGCACTTGATGGGATTAGAGCATGCGATTTCGTCTGGAAAAAAAAGGACCAGTGGAATTCTATGCAGTGTTTCTTAAGATGCTTTTTTACAATAAACGATTTATTCTTAAAATTCTAAAGCATTTTCTTGAATCCTTCAAAATCTGCAGACCCTTCTTTTTTTGATTTTACTGCGAAATGAATATTGATGGTAATAAACCATTTTTATGGAGGCACCAAAAATTAAGAGAATTATTATCAAACAACTGTTGTAAAAAGGATATATATATATATATATATATATCCTTTTTACTCCTTTATATCCTTTTATCCTTTATATCCTACTATATATCCTTTTTTTACCTTTTTTCCTCCTTTGTTATATATATAATTGTTATTTCACATAGAGTTGTTTCCTTAAGCATATAAAACACAAAATAATCTTTGAGCAAAATAAAAAGGTGTGTGCAGATTTGGCAATCAGATTGTAACTGGGTGTGGTTGGGTTGAGATACTTGAGGCACAGGTTGGAGAATTCACAGCTTGATTTACACACGCACAAGCATTACACACATACAATTAGAAACATATTATTCAACACATATAAAGACATAAAATTATAGATTCGTGGAAGGATTCCACTTCTAAGACCGAAAACTAGATAATCAGCTAAGGGTTGGTTGCGCGAAATATACTTCCTCTAAGGTGAGAGTCTCGAGGCCGACTGGCCATTTCTTCTGAAGGCCACAGGGAGTACTCTTGCCAGTGTGTAGGAGGAAGCATGGTTATAAAGTTTATTTTAATGTCAGTGAAAAAGTTTGGCATATTTAAATAAATAAAAGTTAACTAAATTTTTATTCAAACTAATGTCATTCTGAATTTCGGAATAAAGGTATGTGGTGATGGTGAAAAATATGGCTTCGACAGCTTTGTTTAAAATATATTGTTTTATTTTTCTTTGAATGTAGATGCTGATATTATCTTGATAATATCATAGTTAATATTAATTTAACTTAAAAATCTCAAGACCTTTTGTGGAAAATATGATATGAATTTATGATTTTTATTGTGACTCAATTTAAAAAAAAATTCAAATTCGGATGAATCTTAGAAAGATAACGACAGGCCTTCTTACTAGGAAAGAGTATTCTAGCTGCCATTCCTGGAATTACTAGTAAGAAGAGTGGAGAAAGTTTCAAGTAACCAGCCAAAATGCAGCCTCCTTTGGCATGTGAGAGATTTTTGGCAGATAAAGCTCTCTGAACGATGACCTGAAAATGTAAAAAAACTTAAACCACAAGGAAAAAGAAAAAAAAAAAAAAAAAAAAAGGATACATTTTTAAGAAAAAAAGATTATAAATTTTTTTTTTTTTTAATAATCAATTCCTACTTTTTTTCACTATATTGCAGAAAGTCCTTTATAAATAATTTTCATTCATTTTTTTAAGTTTATCTGGCGGCATCTATTGGTAGATACATGCAACTTAAATCTAAAAAAAACTAAAATTAATTAACTAAATTTGATTTATGAATTAATATTTGAAAAAACTGTATTAACACATCAAGTGTCATCCACTACAAGTTAAAAAAAATATTTGAACTTGAGTGGATGAATAAAAAGTATTTTATGAACGACCGAAAATTTGAACAAGATATATATATAGGGAGAGTGTGAGCTAATAGAAGGAATTGAATAAGTCTTAATTTGTTATGAAATGTTCTTGTAATTCAACCTAATTGAAATTAAAGGAACAAAAAAGGATACATTTTTAAGAAAAAATATAAAAAAATTTCTGAAAGCATATTTTAAATTTTAATATCAAAATTTTTGATAGATACAGCCAAGTGTAAATCACTGTTAAAACATAAACATATCGAAGTGATATGCAAAAACCTTGATTTATATTAACTTTTGGTAAATGTTTGGAAGTGAAGATATAAATTTCTATAATTGATACATTTTTCAGTGCTATTTGAGCACTTTTGTAGACTCAGCTAATCAAATATTTGTTTAGCAAATATTTCAGGTTTTTATCCAGCCTTGACTCAGTGATTTCTTTTGGCACAATTTTTCCTGAAACTATCTAAAGTCACATAGTAAAAATAATGTATATTCTAATGATAAACTTTTTTTGTTTTAAGTATTAGAACGAAAATAGTTTATTGGATGATTCTATTAATTTGGTCACGAGTTTTCTAATTTTAACCACAGGAATCTCAATGTCCTTTTTCATACTTGACACTCACAATTGATTAATTAGGAAGATTATAAAAAAAATTGCTAATAAGTTAATAAATATTTAATTTAATTTAAAAAAAAAAAGGTTTAAAAACCAATAGATATAAAACGACTAATTGCAATATATATATAAATATATATAAGGTGTATTTACGTATTTCATTTCTTGAAATTTGTAATGTTTCTGAAATTAGAATCACATTTTGGATTATTGAATGCTATGTCCATTGACGAATGACTAGTGTTTTGGAGCTCAGTGGCATGGGTGCTTGTAGTGATTCGGAATCCACTTTAAACCATAGGTTCCAGTGTCACATGACTGTTGGGCATAGGGCCGGGCCCCTTACACCATAAAAGAAAAATATTTCAAGTTTCGAAATTTGCCAGTAGGCACATGACATTTGTCCACCAAGGGGCTATTGTGCCTATTATTAAGTTGGTCATTTAATTTTGAATATTCTTTGTCTGTCCTGTCTGTTTTTTCAATTCCTTCTATTAGCTCACACTCTCCTATATATAACTTGTTCAAATTTTCAATCGTTCATAAAATACTTTTTATTCATCCACTCAAGTTCAAATACATTTCTTTCGAACAGACAATCGTTAATTTCATGTGGTCTCATTATTCATGACACTGATTATCTGCTATCAGATTTGAGTGACAGGCTGTTTTCATTAGTACAAAACACTAATTGCATGTAATACAAATATCCACGATATTGCTTATCTGCTGTCAAATTTGAGCGATAAGTTGCTATTATGTACTTGTTATAAATTCCTCTGTCCTGGTAACGAAATGTGGAAACTCTTCTCGTGGGAAAAATGATACAATATAATGAATTTCACATGGTATACGACTATGTAAAAAGTCTTGTTAAATCGGAGTAGCAATACTAAATTTTATTTTTGTATTGTCAAATATAGGCAGTTTAAGGAAACAAAAAAAGTATTCATTTATTGAGAAGAACTTTAAATGGGAATATACGTTTAGTGAAAATCTTACCTGATCAGAACACCAGTACCAAATGGCATTGATGGTTAATCCAAGAGTCATGCCAGTCCAGGGCAATTCAGGATCAGATGCAGATCGGAGAAGATTCATATAATTATGAGGAACCTCACTGCACGATTCATTATCCTTACTATATCCAATAAAACTCTCATTTATAGAAATGTCTCCAAAACCACGTACCAGTTGAGCATAACCACCCGCTGCCGTGACACCTGTTCAAATTTATTAGGGTTATACTATATTAAACATACGTATATATAGAAATATAAATTTTAATAAAATGATATTTTATTAAAATAGAGGAATAATATAATATAATATATAAATGATATAATATTAAAAAATTATTTAGAGGAATGTTGGCTTTTTAAAATTGGACTAAATCTTGAAGGCATACACTTTTGCAAATGTATTGATATTTAGTAAACTAAATAAATAAGTAATATTCTTTAAGTTAATTAAATAAATTGAAATTAGCTGAAATTTATTCTTCTAACATTTTTAAATTTAAAAACCTTCTCCCCCTTCCCATTTTTAATTATTTTATCAAAAAAAAAGAAATTTTCTTAATGCATATTGATTATTTAATATTTACGTAAATCATTAAACAAATTGCATTATCTCTTATAATGCCAGTATTTCAAATAATAAATGAGTTTATTAAATTCTTTCTATTAGCTCACACTCTCCCTATATATATCTTGTTCAAATTTCCAATCGTTAATAAAACACTTTTTATTCATCCACTCTAGTTCAAATACATTTTTTTTGAACTTGTAGTGGATGACACTGATGTTAATACAGTTTTTTAAAATATTAATTCACCCACTAAATTTAATTAATTAATTTTAGTTTTTTTTTAAATTTAAGTTGCATGTATCTACCAATAGATGGCGCCAGATAAACTTAAAAAATGAAGGAAAATTATTTATAAAGGACTTCCTGCAATATAGTGAGTAAAAAAAGAAGGAATTGACTTAAATTTTTTATATTACTTGTTTTAATGTAAAACTCTTACTCTTAATTGCTAAGACCAAGGCCCCGAAAAGCATAAGAATTGTTTGGGCAAAATCTGTCCATATAACAGCACTGAGTCCTCCTATAAAATGGATAAGAATTTTATAATTATAATCTTATAAAACAAAAAGTGCTAATAATGTGTTGGCGATCGAAAAGGAAAACTTAGCTCACCTGCTATGGTGAAAAGGGCAGCAATTGCGAGAAGAACGAGAACAGATCCGTACAGATCCAACTTTATTGATTGGTTGATAAATATTGCACCAGCGTATAAATCTGCCTAAGGCGAAAAGGCAACGAATTTATTGAACACATTTAAATTTTTTAAATACAGCAATTCTCATATAACACAATTTATACGTATTTCACTGTTGAATTGAAAGATTCCCCTTATAATATATAAATATTGTTAATTAAAGACCATATAAATTAAAAGATAAATTTTTTTTAGACGTAAAATTCTTCTTTACATATATATATTTTTATTCCCCTTGGTAGACAGCAACATCTAGACTAGATGTTGCTGTCTACCAAGGAGTCCAAGTCCAAGAAACCGTGTGGTCTCATGGAAGGAGGGAAAAGGGGGAAGGGCCCTTCTGTTGTGATAGAGCACACGTAAGTTAAAGTCTGATTTAGATTCGTAACGCTGAAGAAGGAGGGCTGTGTCTACCGGGACTAATTTTACGGGGAACTACCTCGCATTTGCTATCGTATGGGGCAAAACCCGGAAACTTTCCCCATCCGGTTATCCAAATAAAGAGGCAAGAGCATGGAGAACACAAACTCCATTGAATTTATTCGTTTTTAAAACAGTGTCTACAACAAAACGCCAGCGAATTGAACCTCAGCCTTAATGTTTACCAGCGGCTCATGTTGCTACTGAGCCACGAGTCGGCCTTTATATTTTTAAAAATTATCAAGTAAATTATCAAGTGTAAAAATAATTTTTTTTATTAAAGATGTGTAATTAATCAAACAAAAATTATAAATAATTCCCTCCTCAAGTTAATTGAATTGAAATATCATAATATTTTATAACAAAAAACTTTAGTAATTATAATTTAACTTTTTATTAAAATAATAAAGAAAAGTGAATGCTACTGTAATAATAATTGCTTATAAATGAAAATGTTTAATGATGTTTAAATGGTTTAAATTAAAACACGATATAGCATAATAGTAAGCTTCTAACAGAACTAATAGTTATTTTACTTACAGATATCTTTGTGAAGACATACAGCAACAAAGCTAATACAGATAAATAAATTCGGATTCTTTGACCTCCAAATCGTTTTCTTAAATACTCTGGCATTGTGTATACCTGAAATTTTTTAAAAAATAATTTTCAATTATATTTTTTAAAATATAACTTTTTTGGTTTTTGAGCTAGTAATTTTATTTTCTTTACGTAAAATCCAAATCTACTTACCCCAGAAGCCATATATACGGGAACAAAAAACCATCCGAGGATCAGAACTATAAACATAGCCTAAAGACGTAGAAAAAAAAATTTCTTTTTTTTTTAAAAAATTATTTTTTTTTTTTAAATAAAAAAAATACTCTTGAAAATATTCATTTAATTAAATAGTTGCTAAACATTTCTTGGTTGAAATCTAGAATATTGTACCCTAATGAAGTCCCCAATCTTGCGACCCGGAATATTTTGCCAATTTCTTTTTAGGGTTACAATATTCTAGAGGAATTGTTAACTTCTTCTTTTCCCGAACAATATAATGACTGTTTATTTCTAATTTGATAGTTTTTTGCAGAATTTTTAGTTATAGTAAATGAAGAACATAAATATATATTCTTTTAAATATTTTTCCGATAAATTATTGATTATTTTGAAATTGTTCGTATAATGTATGTTTACAGTATATGATACAGAAAATAAACAATTTTTATGATGCTGTCACTCATAAAAATACGAAACAAACAAAAATAACGATTTTTTAATTTATCAATAACTTATAATTATTAATTTATTTGATAATCATCAAATAATTATTTTCTTTGTAATGCTGTTGAAATAATTAAGGTTTTATAACAACCGTTATTTGAATTTTCGAAAAAAAATATTATTTTTTATTTTTAGAACGTTAGTTCATGGCGAAAACGTCGATCGAATGTTTCTTTTTAATGCTGTTGGCATAGTTAAGGTTTTGTGGCAACAGTTATTTGAATTCGCGTGGAAAAATGTAAATTTTAAATTTTAGAACATTAAAAGGCCATTGGAGGGTATTAAATTTTTCTGTGGTTTTCTGATGCTGTTCTTTTTATTTTCTTCATTCATTTGATAAGAGTAGATACGGCATCCTCCAACAAAGGATATATCAGAATAAAATGTGAGTTATTCTTAGTTTTTCCCCCTTTTTTTAAATAATTTTGTTTCATCATTCGAATTCGGCATTGTAAGCAACATGTAATAGTTTTTGACATAAAAAAAATATTGGAGTATTAAAGAATAATTTGCGTATCATACCAGCGATTATTATCATTATCTAAATGATACATTTCTGTGAGTTAGCAAAACGTACTTCCACGTAATAATTTGGAGTAAAAGCAATTTAGGAATAAAATTTTGGCAAAATAATGATATATTTTGACGTTAAAGCGGCAATATATGGCATAAGAAGAAAACATTAAAATTTTGCCATAATAGTAATAAAAGTTTGGCGATAAAGCGATAGAAATTGGCGTAAAGGCAATTTGGAGATAATGTTTTTGGCATAGTTGTGCTAAATTTCGGAGTAAAGCGATAACATTTGGCGCAAGTATCCAAGAGATAAAAATTTGGCGATAAAGCATTAACTTTTGGCGTAAAAGCAAAAAAAAACAAAATTCGATTAGCGAAAAAGTTTGGGCGATAAGACATTTCAAAGATTAAAATTTTGGTAGGATAGAAAATATTTGGCGTTAAACCGATAAACTTTGGCTTAAAAGCACTTTCAAAAATAAACTTTGACATAATAGCTGTATGGCTATAATCTGTTTTGGCGATGAATTTTGGCTATTCTTCGTTTTCTGTTTGTTTACTTGGCGATTTGGCATCTCGGTGAAGGATTTTGGCGTAATAGCATTTTTACCTCAAAAATTTAGTACATAATTTGGCACAAAGGGTACAGGATTCTAGATTTTTACTAATCTTTTTTACATTTCATTTATATTTATATATATTTTTTATATTTTTTATATTTCATTTATATTTTTTTATATTTATATTTTTTTTATATTTCCTTTTAGTGTTATATATTTCTTTACAATGTGCTTTTAGTATCATTATTATTATATTATCTGTGTTTACATGTAAGAATAATAGTAAGCACAAAAATAATAACTCATTGTGTTTCAATTTTTCACTCCAAAAATGTCTATAGTGCATTTAAATCTAATATGGGATATATAATTTTATATACTGCCCGCGGAGTTACGATGCATTTCCAAAGTGGCCCGCAAGATCATTTGGGTTGGCCACCCCTGGAGTAGACATTTCTCAGTTCATTTTCTATCATCTATCACGATGCAACAAATCATGGTGTAGTCCATGTTCCATCTGTATTTTTCGACCTGTGAAGACTGCACAAACAATCGCTAATTTCATGAGGTATCATTATTCATGACACTGAATATCTGCTACCAGAATTGGGTGACATGTTGTTCTCATTAGTACAAAACACTAATTGCATTTCCTATAATTACCCACAATACTGCTTGTCTGGTGTCAAATTTGAGTAATAGGTGGTTATTATGTACTTGTTAAAGAATATGCATTTCTTTTTCATGGGAATTAAATGTTACAACTCATCCCGTGGGAAAAATACTACACTTACCATCTCACACCAAATACAATATCAAATTGCCTAACTATTGTTGAGATAAGAATGTACGTTCCTCAATGAGCATCTGTTTCAGTTGTAGGATTTTTTCCGTTCGATATAATCGTACTGAAAGGCTCTCTTCAAAGCATCCCACACATGTTCTATTGGATTTTAATCATAAAAGTACGCTATTTAATACATTATGACGAATTCACTTTCTAGAAACTTCCCAACTGGATGATTCCAATGTGACATGATGTAATCGCATCTGCATCATTCTACATGTTTGAAGTCATCAAATGATTTCTTCTAGCTATAATGTACGCATGAATTCACTTGAATTGGTAGAATGTCTTTAATAATGCCTTTTGTTCTTTTTTTTTTTTTTTTTTTTTTGTAGCACTGCGGGCATTGATTCTACGCGTTTTACGTGCCTCCGCGTCACCTGTGACGTCTTATTCCAAATATGTGCATGCTAATCACCTTTTCTATGAGGTATCGAACTGGGTGCTCATTGCATTAATTTCAACATAGATTTTTTTACAATATCTTAGCTGTCTGCTTAAAATTATATCGTTGTTTTTGTATGCCAGTCTAATTAGAACCTTGAACTAATAAGAAACAATTTCTTAAATTATGAAAAAATTGATTTACTTGTGTAATTTTAAATACCCAGTCCAGTCACATTAAAGTGACCACCTGTCAAAAGCCAGAATATACACTCTTGCATATTCTGGCTTTAAGTGGAGTGGGGTATTTAAGTGGTATTAAGTGGAATTCTTTATATACACTCCACTGCAATATGCTGCCACCTGCCTTTTGTGATTGGTTATTTCATGTTGACGTCGAAAGTAGGTGGTGGTCGCATTAATGTGACTGGACTGTGTATATCTTACAAAGCATACAATTGTATTTTTCATATATTATACAATTTTTCAGTAGTATACGTATATCTGTATTTTTCAGTAGTATACGTATATCTAGTATTTTTCAGTAGTATATGAAAATGGTCAGTTATATTTAATTATAATCGCCTCTCCTGAAAAAGAGATAATATTTTTTACTAACTAGACGTTAAATAGTAAAAAAAAAAATTTTTAAATATAAAATGTATCATATAAAATAATTTAAATAAACAAGCGTTTTCCTACATATTTCATAAGTTTTAAAAAGTGAACAAAAATCCCTTTACAAATTAAAAAAACATAGATTTTTTAATTAAAAAAATTATATTTAAATAAATTTTTTTGAATTTTCAATATAAACAAACAGAAACAAACAACAATAACAACGACAAAATGCAATAAAATTCTTAAAATAGAATTCGACAAAAAGTATAGCTTTGTTTATTTATTTCGTATTGAAATAAGCCAAGTATATATGTTTTTAAAAAAACCTATAGGAGATTTCTTTAAATCGATTTATGGAGAAACTTTTTAAAAAATGAATTAATATTTTTCCTACGTCCATGACATAAAGGAATTCTTTTGTTAGCGGTATTCATTGATAAAGAAAAACGTTTCTTTTGAAATGTAGCAGTTTTATCATTCTTAAAAAATTAAAATTTATTTCAAGTAATTCGAAATAAAATAAGATATCTTTTATCTCTGAAACACTTGTATACAAAGAGAGCTGGAATATTCTTTGTGTATTCAGCTATAATATGTTAGTTCACTTTTTATTTCTTATCTACAAATAAAATCTGATACAAAGATTGAAGTAGAAGAAATATCTTAAAAGTTCTAGAAGTATTTGAAAAGTATCTTTTGAAAAGAATGATAAAAATGAAAATTTTTTTCTACTTTAAATATTTATTCGACATACGGAATTTAAGATAATAGAAAATTGACCTCACATCTAGAAAAAAAAAAACAAGTAATATAATTTTATTTTTTGAAGTCAATTCCTTCTTCTTTTTTTTCTCACTATATTGCAGGAAGTCCTTTATAAATAATTTTCAGTCATTTTTTTTTTATGTTTACCTGGCGCCATCTATTGGTAGATACATGCAACTTAAATCTAAAAAAAAACTAAACTTAATGAATTAAATTTAATGGATGAATTAATATTTTAAAAAACTGTATTAACATCAATTATCCTCCCTACAAGTTAAAAAAAATGTATTTGAACTTGAGTGACTGAATAAAAAGTGTTTTATGAACGATTGAAAATTTGAGCAAGATATATATATAGGGAGAGTATGAGCCAATAGAAGGAATTGAAAAAAATAAAAAACATTTTGTGCTTAAAAATGGATTGCTACGTCTTGTAATAATTACATTGACAGTAAATGGTTAGAGCCATTTTTTTGTGAGTAATAAAAATATATTTTCGCGTTTATTAAAAATGAGAGAAAAATAATTTTTATGATAGAACAATATTTTAGCTACCCTTTTATATTGATAAATAAGTATTACTGTACAAAATATATGGTATGAGCATCATATCATATCTACACATGATAAATTTTTCTTTTGCCCCAAAATGTTTTCTATTGTTAGGATTCACGAAAATATTTTTTTCTTTAATTTGTTTACAATGATTCTTTATCATTGCATATCATTTTAATATAGTCTTGAGTGTTTAAATTAAAACCTGTACTTAATTTGAACAAATTTTATAAGAAATTGAAAAATATTAAATTGACTCGAATATTTCTAAATAATGTTCAAATGTCAGGCAGACCATTTCTGAAAACTAAATTAATTGTAGCAATCTCGTTGTATAGACAAATTCATCCGAATTGTATGTAAATTAAAATTACTCTGGAATTTAATATATTCTGAAATTCAATATAAATGTTTTAATAGAATTTACTCTAGGAATTTGAGGTGTTCTGAAACCCAAAGTAAATATTTTAATGTAATGCTATGAGATTCAAAGTAAATGTTTTAATGAAAATTACTCTGAAAGTTTAGGGTTTTGAAACCCAAATTAAATGTTTTTAATATAAATTACTATGGAAATTTGGTGTACGCTTAAAAGCCCAAATATTTTAATAGAAATTACTTATATTCTGTAAATTTGGGGTGGTCTAAGCCTAAATAAATAAAAAAAAAAAATTATTCTGTAGAGTTTTTTAATAGAAATTACCCTGTGTTCTGTAAATATTAAATATTTTAATGTGAATTATAAAGTAAATCAATTTGTGTTTTGATAAGTAAATATTTTAATAGAAATTACTTTAGAAAATTTTGTGTTTTGAGATCTCAAGTAAATATTTTAATAGAAATTACTTCGAAGCACAAAAAAGTAAATATTTTAATAAATTCTGCTTATTTTATTTACGACGCTGTGAGACCTAACGAAAATATTTTGACAAAAATTATTCTGAATTTTGTGTTTTGAAGCCAAGTATATATTTTGATAGAAAATGAAGAATAAGAGGTTATAAAAACAAAAACACTGACGTTGAGTTCGAATCCAGCAATTCCAACTCCAGAACTGGCTCCTGATCCTGTTAGTCCTATGAAATGACCGCTTCCAATATTACTGGCAAATAGAGATGCACCTACCTAAAATTGTAAAAAAAAAAAAAAAAATTGAAAATTAATTTTGAATATGCTTTTAAACCAAATAATAATAAAATTTCAAACAATCTTAATGAATCAGTCACGTAAGACACAATTATTAAATCATTTTGTCATTATACGAGAAAAACTACTGTTATAACTTATTTATTTTCTATAATAAGGAGGTAAAAATTTAAAACTAAGTTGTGTAGTGTTGTGGGTTGGGCAACTGGATTGTAACTGGTTGTGGTTGGGGTGAAATTTGAGACACATGCTTGAGAATTCACAGCTTTATTTACACACGCATAAACATCACACACATACAATTAACTACAGAAAATATTTAACACATTTAAAAGACATATAGATTCGTGGAAGGATTCCATGAATAAGCCGAAAATAAAGATACTCAGGTAAGCGCTGAATGCGCGAAATATACTTTTCCTCTCCGAGTGAGTGTGTGTAAGCCAACTGTTATACAGGGTAGTGCTAAATATATTTTCTCTCAGGATGAGAGATTACAAACTAAACTTTTCTCAGCGTTAGCGCCGGTCACGCTGTACTTCCTTTCCAAAAGTCTCGAGGCCTATTGACCATTTCTCCTGAACGCCACAGGGGGCGCTCCTGCAGTGCGTAGGAGGGAAGTATTGTTATAATTGTCATTTCATTCATAAAAGATACTACTTTTTATTCTTAGGGAAAGAAAAGTTAAGTGAATATAGGTATCAAACGTAAGTCTCAGACATTTTTGCTATACAATCAATGAAAGTTCGAAATAAAAATCATTTTATTAACAAATTTCTGTCTAAATCTTTATACCACGAAAAATAAGCTAATAGCAATTTATGGATTAAATATCCTTAAGTCATCAAGACTGCTAATAGTTATATGCAGACTAAATTTGTATGCTGTCAATTTCCAAAATCAGAGTTAATTGACGAATAAATAAGACACTACTTTTATGGATAGAAAAATAAATACTAAATGAAAATTGGTATAAAGTGCATGTCTCAGATGTCTTTGCTATACAATTAATGTTGATTACTGTACTGACTGTTGAAGCGCTAACATGTGTAGGGAGTTATTAATGAATTTAAATGTGTTATTTTGTGTCTTTAAATGTGTTAAATATTTATTGTGTGTTCTAACTGTATGTGTGTGGCGTTTCCGCGTGTGTCAATAAAGTTGTGAGTTCTACGACCTGTGCCTCAAGTTTCTCAACCCCACCCAGTTACAATCAAGTGACCCAAACTAATCATTACACAATTATATATTTTTTTCTATTATAATTCTGTTTCTTTTGATTCGACTTTTTCTGGATGTAGGGAACAACTTTCAGTGAAAAGATAATATTTTAGAAACAAATAATATGTTTTAAATATCATTGTATCATATGTATACCAATATAAGAAAAATTGTACAATGTTTTGTGCTATTATACATTTCCTCTAATTTTTTTAAAAACAATATTTACACGAAAAGAAAATATAAAAAGAAAATTTTCTTTCAATTTTTCATAAAGGAATTTGAATGAAAATCATATTTTTATATACGCATGTATTATATAACCAATACTAAATCGATGTATAAATTCCTTTTCAATTCCTTCTATTAGCTCACACTCTCCCTATATATATCTTGTTCAAATTTCAATTGTTCATTAAATACTTTTCATTCATCCACTCAAGTTCAGATACATTTTTTTTTGAATATGTAGTGGATGACACTTGAAGTTAATAGAGTTTTTTCAAATGTTAATTCAGTAATTAAATTTAATTAATTAATTTTTAGTTTTTCAGATTTAAGTTGCATATATCTACCAATAGATGGCGTCAGATAAACTTAAAAAATGAATGAAAAATATTTTTAAAGGGCTTTCTCTGCAATATAATGAAAAAAAAAAAGAAGGAATTGACTATAAATTTTTTTTTAAAATTACTTGTTCATTAGAAAATTTCCTTTGCGTGTAGAACGCATAATAACATTTCCAGTTATTGTTAAACATTCCAAGGTGAACTAGGTGATTGTTTGAAAGTTATTGATTTACTTAGTAAAGCTGAGAACGCATCGTATAATTTTAAAACCCATTGCTCAATTGTCAGCATAAATATAAAGGAAATTCCGATGCGTTACGTTCAGACAGAAAGATAAATTATGTAATACTTTTAATGATTTGTAAATGAGGATTCCAAGCAATGAGAAGTTTTATCAGCTTGAAATAAAATGAAAGCATTTATTTCCTCATGTATTTTCGTGATTATGCTTCATTTGATTGCGCCTATGTATTTTATTTCAACAGCAAATCTAATCAAAATTTAGAAAAATAAACAAACCACCAATACATATTTATATATATTTCTGCCTATAAGTCGTTGGCTTTGCATAAAAAATAACCCAAGATTTTTATGAAGATTACAGGCCTTTGCATACCACGTGCAGATATTTTTTTTTTTTCAGAATTTTTACAAAACTCTAAATCTATAACCCAGCACTTAAAAATACCCAATTTGAGCAAACATTTGACAATACAATAAATATAATAGAAAAAAATAAAAATAATGTTGCGTCTAATCCTCAGTGTTCTGCAGTGTGGACAGACATACCATGAGTAATCTACTCATAGAGACAGGAAAAAAGGGACAGCTTTTTGTTGTGATGGAGCCTCCGTAGGCGGAAGCCTAACTTGTCTCCGAGACGTTGAGAAAACCCGGAAAACTTCCATCAGATAGTTTGACTCACAAGTCAAGATGCTGAATATCAAACATCATCGAACCTCCTCGTTTTTGAAATAGTATCTACAGGAATGACACCATGGGATTGAACCTCAGTCATAATTCTCATCATCGGTGCACGGTATAATGCTCATAATGCTCACCAGTAGAGTTTTCTGTGTTTTCACCCATATGATAAGCAACTGCGGGGTAGTTCCCCCTAAAAGTCCTCCCGGTAGGCACTGCCGTCCTTCTTCAGAGACACGAAGCCAAGTCAGGCTTTTACTTACGGGTGCTCCTTCACAACAGAAGCTCGCCCGGGTTTTGGACCTGATATAAATGTTGCTGTCGAACAAGTAAGATAAGAAACAACAAATATTCAATTAATGTTTGTATTAAGAAATTAAAAATTTATGAGTGATGTTACATTTCAAAACACATATTGGTTAAATGTAACAATTGTTTTGCAGATTTTTAGTAACAGTTGTGTTGCAGATTTTGCAGATTTTTAGTAGCAAGTGTGTTGCAGATTAATGTTTTGAATAATTTAACACTGAATAGCTTGTGCATCCTGTGCATATCTGAGTATCGGGTTTTCGGCTTAGATGGGGAGTCCTTCCGCAATTCTATAGTTATATGTCGTTAAATGTATTAAATATTGTATGTCTCTAATTGTACGTGAGGGTGTTTGTGAGTGTGTAAATAAAGCTGTGCTAATAATGGTGATGTGATTTATATATTACGTATATGAAATAAATTGAATAAAGCATTTTAACAATAGTGAATGTTAATAAAGGGAGAGGATCGAGGCAGAATTTTGTTGTATTTATTATTTATTGTTCCTTTTCTTTTTTGCTTAATTTGTTGTACACAATCTTCCTTTATTTTAAGGAACAGACGATTTTTAATAAATACATATTATTAATGAGATAGCAACACGGTTCCGTTTTCAGTTCTCTTTGTGTATCAATGCGTATTACAACAACTAAAAGCATAAGCACAATTTCTAGAAAATTTATTTCTTTAATGATTACCAAAAATAGTTTTTTATATAGAACGAATTAGCTTTAAGTTTGGTTCTCTGAATCAATACGAAAAGAAGCTCGTTAAAGTTTTCTGAAGGTCGTTCTTGATATTGAAAGGCTCATTAAGATTAAAAATAAATAAATAGAAGAAGAAATCCAGTATCAACATTCTTAGAAAAATTGATTAGCTCTTTGGCATTAGTGTTTTTGTGTGAGCTGATTTACAAAATAACTGGCTGCCTTTGTATCAACAAATATGTTTTGTGTAAATATGTTATAATCTAACCATGTTTCCTCCTACCCATTGGCCTGTGTGGTGTTCTAGAGAAATGGTTAGTTGGCATACAGACTCTTACACTGAGAGGAAATATATTTCGCGCACCCTGCGTATATCCGCGTTTCGGGTTTTCGGCTTAGAAGTGGAGTTCGTCCAAGAATCTATTTTATTTTTAAATGTGTTAAATATCGTATGTCCTCCTGTGACGTTCAGGAAAAATAGCCAGCCAGTCTCGAGACACTCAACCGAGAGGAACTACAGAGAACGCTGCGACCCCACAGAGAAACATTGAATTTATAGTCTCTCACCCCGAGAGGATGTATTTTGAATGCAACTTGCGTAATAATGGAGCTACAAACTCTCACCCGGAGAGGAAGTATATTTCGCGCCGCTGTGCATAGCTGAGTATCGGGTTTTCAGTTTAGATGTGGAGTCCATCCACGAATCTATAATTATCCATCTTTAAATGTGTTAAATATTGTATATCTCTAATTGTATGTGTGTGGTGTTTGTGCGCGTGTAAATAAAACTGTGAGTTCTCCAACCTGTGTCTCAACCCAGTCACACCTAGTTAATTTGCTTGCCCAGCTAGCCCATTACACATTACATTAAAATTCCAGATACATATGAATTTTTTTATTGAATTACGGATATTAAAGCTGTGCAGTCAATATCAAGATTATTATTATTTACTGTTTATTTTATAAAATCCAGCACCTAATGAATAAGACTCAAACTTTTGAGCAAAAAAAGCTTTCTATTCAAAATTTTGGCATACGACGAGAAAAGAATGTATGATAATTTTATGAAGACTAACTTAAAATGAATTTTTTTCGAAGATAACTTTATGTATTTATATATAGATTCAAATATAAGAATAATTGTTTATTAGAGAATATAAAAATAAATAATTTGGCAAATGATGTTGTTTATTATTATTTTTCTATAATTAGCTATCAGTTGAAACGAATAATTTGATAATTTTTATTAGGATTTCAGTTGAAGAGGATGATTTTGCTGTCATTATTTTTGTATTGTCATATATCTATTTAAATAATCATAATTTTTTTATCAAACAATACTAATAAGTTCGCATACGAGAGTATACTTACTGGTATCCAATGCATGCTACGGCTGGCTAGGAAATACCCACTGACACTGTCTCGTTTGCTACGCCATGAAGACTGAAAAAGAATATAATGGTTATTTCTATTAAGTAAATGGTTCTTTTTATACTGCTATGGATTAACTTAATCCTACTACCAGTTTCAAAGCGGCACCATAATACTAAATAAAAATAATTTCTTCCTGTAAATTGAAAATGTATTGTTTCAAATTTAACCATGTAAATATTGAAGTGTATGTTCATAGAAATATGAACATATACTTCAATATATGGGGTAAAATGTAGACATCGGACTGAAATATATTGTTTTAAATGCCAGGATCTTTGACTTCAAGTTATTTGGCACTAAAGCAACAGATACGTAGCAGATATAGCATTATCCAGGAGGTCTGCTACGCTATGATACATCACAGTTTAAAATGAACATTGCCAGAAGTTCTGTCTGGGAATGCCCATGTCTTCTCCCCTTTCTAATGGTATGCTTTCCGTCTTATAAATGTACAGAGACAATATGTGTTAAAGATTAAGGGAATTTTCGTATCTGCTTTTCTTGCAGAGTTTCGAAGCTTTATTTTATTTTTCTATTCCGAAATCAATCCAATTCAAATTGTTCAGGCCCGTAGACTGTAATATAATTCTGATGATTAAAATTATTACAATGTAACTTGATGCTTAAAGTGTTATTATTTATTTAACCTTAAATTTAACCACAAGTTTGTTTGTCCTCAATATCTTTATCATCCTTCCAAATTTCCCAAAAAAAATAATAATTAGCGTTGAATCTAGCAGTTTTAAAGCTACAAGCCCATTCGATACAAGTTCAACAAATAAGTCTTTAAAATTTATTTCAATTATACTTTTGAATTAGAGAATAAACGGAATTTTCGTTATTTTCGAGTAAGTCTTGTGTTTTGATAATTATTAGAGAAAATATTATAATTTAAAAAACTAAAAAACACGCTTTTAGAGTTAATCAAACTAAAAAGTAAAAAATAATTGTTAACAAAAGAATAAAATAACTGACGAGAAAATGAATATCACTGTTCTAAAAGCGTGGGGTGCTCGATATCAATCGTTATAATTTTTCACTAGTTTCATTCTGAAATGCAGAGTTAGTTTTAAAATGTCATACAAAGCACCCCACGCTTTGTAGAACAGTGAGATTCATTTTCTCGTCAGTAATTTTTATTTTTATGTTAACAATTATTTTTTACTTTTAGTATGATTAACTCTAAAAAGCGTGTTTTTTAACTATAATATTTAAATGAGGTCCCGGTACGCAGGACTGGAACTATAGTTCTTACAATAATTTAATTGTGAGTAAAACAAAGGCTAAATGCGAATATGTCGAGCCAGCTAGGATTCGAACAAGGAATCTCCTGATCCGTAGTCAGGCGCATTATCCGCTATGCCACTGCCCCACGTAGGTTTGATTGTCTTAGGTACTTTGATTCTACATGGGTTACATTGCTCTTCATAAGTTAAAATAAAATCACTAATCCTGGCGATCCTAATCATGATGAGATAATAAACTTATCAAAACATTTTAGTGTTGTCGCTCCTTGATAAGTCTACAACGCTTAAAATAAATCTGATAGCTTAAAGTAGGGCAAAATCGAGCCCAAAGAGTCAGTTACAAACAAATAAACATACAGGTGAAACTAAAAAAGCGTATTAAAAAGGAGAAGAAATAACAATGTTACTCAACACAAAGCATCTTGTACAAAAATAAATTTGTTTAGACACTCATATTACACAACTGAAAAGTATAGGCATAGAAAAAATTTTGCAATGAAGATACGAATTTCAAACAATGACTTGTGTGTTTAAAAATATGATGAATAAGTTCCAAATTTGCATTTTAAACTTACCATTGTTAGGAACATTTTTTTTGAGTAATACTCTCAAACGTGTAAATACAAATTGTAAAAGAATGAATTAAAAAAAAATGCAAGCACACAATAGAAAATGACTGAATATCAACCTTTACGATAAGCAATACTTATTAAAAAGAATTTTTTACCTTACCTGCTTCGAGATAGAAATATACACAATCCAGTCACATTAATGTGACCACCTGTCAAAAAGCCAAAATATACACTCTTGTATATTCTGGCTGTAAATGGAGTGTGGAATGTGGTATTATGTGGCATTTAAGGGGTATTAAGTGGAATTCTTTATATACACTCCACTGCAATGTGCGGCCACCTGCCTTTTGTGATTGGTTATTTCACGTTGACATCGAAAGTAGGTGGTGGTCACATTAATGTGACGACTGTGTATATAAATTTGAAATCCCTGTATTTCTTTTTAACACTCATTGAATGGTGGATCTCAAAAAATTCAAACCAAAATTCAATGAGGATTCTAACACGATTTAGTATGAGTTGATGAAGTCTAATTTTTATTTTCTTATCCCACTTGGCAGACAGAAACATCTAGACCATGTTCATGAAGTGTGGTCTCATGGAAGGAGGAAAGGGGGACAGTTTCTGTTGTGATGGAGCACCCATAGGTAGAAGTCTGATTTGGATCTGTGACGCTGAAGAAGGAGGGCAGTACCTTTGGGAGCACGTTAAGGGGAACTAACCCCTCATTTGCGTATCGTATGGGAGAAAAGACGGAAAACTTCCACCAGGTAGTCTGACGAAAGAGGCAAGATGCTGATCACCCCAAACGCCATCGAGTCACGTCGTTTTTGAAATAATAGAGAGTTTTTGCATACCGTATTTTGGACGTTCATTAGCTTTTCTCCCTAGCTCGCATGCTCATAATGAAATTGCGCATGCGTAGCTGTAATAATGTTTCCTATGAGCATGCGCGCTAGGGAGAAAAAGCTAACGGACGTCCAAAATACAGTATGCAAAAACTCTCTAATGTCTAGAACAAAGTCGCCAGAGGATTGAACCTCCGCCCTAATGCTCACCAGCGGCGCGTTGCCATCCATTCTGTTTTAGTAAAAGAATCGTTCATTACCCTTTATATTTAAAAATAGTTTATAATATACAAAGAAATTCTTCGCCTTATATCCTGGGTAAAATAAACTAACCTACTGCACCTTTACCACATAAATGAACAACAAGTAATATAAAAAAAAAAAAAAATTAAGTCAATTCCTACTTTTTTTTTCACTCTATTGCAGAAAGTCCTTTATATCTTTTTCGCCATCTATTGGTAGATATATGCAACTTAAATCTAAAAAAAGTTAAAATTAATTAATTAAATTTAATTAATGAATTATTATCTGCAAAAACTGTAATAACATCCAGTGTCCTCCACTACAAGTTTAAAAAAATGTAATTGAACTTGAGTGGAGGAATAAAAAAGTATTTTATGAACGATTGAAAATTTGAACAAGATATATATAGGGACAGAGTGAGCTAATAGAAGGAGTTGAATGAAAAAAAAAAGGAAGGCAGAAATGGCAGAAAGTCTTCAAAAGCAATTTTTAATTAAAAATGAGAAGATTTATATGTCAAGTTACGAAAGTGTTTATTAACTGCGAGATTTTTTCAAATAAAATTTCAAATGAAAACAAAAATACTATTGTCCAGTGCCGACTGTAAACACATCCTGTCTGCAATACTATGGAAATACCTTTTCACCATTCTTGTCAATACAGAATACCTCTGGAGAAATCCATAATACATACAGAATAATATGAATTCATGATATTCTAACAGTCAATGTTTTTATCTCACTTTGGTTTCTTGTTGGTGCAACAACTATTGTTTACTTATTAGAATATTTTGGGAGTGACTTGTTTTATGGCATACAGTTCTCAAGTATTTTGTATTGTTAAAAAACACCAAACAAAACATTTCTTTCAGGCAATACTTAGGATAATGTTGCGCAAAAATAAGTAAACGCATAAAAGTACTTTTTTATTGATAAGAACAATTGCAGGATGTAAAATTGGCAGTTAGAGTTTAAAACATTTGTTCTTAAATCAATAACTGATATTTTTCAGCTGCAAAAATAAATCCGACGTAAAATTCATCTTAAATAAAAAAAATAATTTTTTTCTTTCTTTTTTTATCACTTGGTAGACAGCAACATCTAGACCAAGTCCAAGAACCCGTGTGGTCTCATGGAAGGAGGGGAAAAGTCGGGGTAGCTTCTGTTGGGATGGAGCACCCATATGGAGAATTCTGTCTTGACTACGAATCGTTGAAGTAGGAGGGCAGTCCCTTCCGGTAGGATTTTTAACTACCATGGATTGCGGGGAACTACCATGCATTTGCGTATCGTAGGGGAGAAAACACGGAAAATTCTCTTCACGTAGTCCGACTAACAATGCAAGAGGCTGAACATCAAAAAGTCGAGTCCCCTTGTTTTTGGAAACAATGTCTACATAAAAGCCGGCAGCGGAATTGAATCTTCACCGTAATGATGAATAACGGCGCACGTTGCAATTGAGCTACGAATCAGACGCTAATATTATACTAAGAATGAATTGCTAGCAAATTTCTGTACGAAACTCAACAGACAAATATGAAATCCATATATTTAAAAACAAACTAAATCGTGAGTGCAAAATGTTTAATAACAATTAAAAATAAAAACAATAGACGCAAGCTTCCAAGCCACCAGGAACAAAATATCAGTCTTAGAAATTTTTTGTGCACATAAAAGGATGAATAACTATGAACGCTTAAAGAACTTTGAGGCAATATTTTATTCATTTGGAAAAAAAAAAAATGGCAACCCACTTGATAGACAGCAACATCTAGACCAGGGATGGGCAAACTACGGCCCGCGGGCCAACTCCGGTCTGTCGGAGGGTTCTATCCGGCCCGCGGTAGAATTTCAATTTGCCGGTCCCAGGCAAATTAAAAAATTGTATATTATATATCCATCTCCTTTTCTACTTTGATTAAATATTTTTTTTTCTTCCTTTTTTTCAAAGGACTGATGATCTTTTTACTTTCTCTATTTTTGTCCAACAAAACATAAATCGACGGAAATAGCAAGCACATAATAACAGCATAATAATTCATAATAACAGCTTTCAATCGGTAAAGTGTTAAAAGCGGAAGTTCTAAATATGCCAAGTTAAGAGTTTTACAAAACTTTATAGTAAGTAAGTTTCCCAAATTTAATACCTCAGCCCAGAAATTCAGTGCTATGTTTGCTTCATCTTATATATGTGAACAAGTGTTTTCAACTATGAACCTTAGAAAGAATTATTTCAGAAGTAGACTGACAGGTGAGCATTTAGCCTCGTTCCTTAGAATCAGTACATCTCATTTCGAACCTCAATATAAGGAACTTTTAAAAATGAAATCTCAATTTCATTCATCTTCTTAACATATTTAAATTGTAATAATTGTATATTGTTTTTAAAATTTTAGAAAAATTTATCTTGGCCCGCCAAACTTTTTTTTTTTTTTTCGATTTTTGGCCCGCGACAGAAAAAGTTTGCCCATCCCTGATCTAGACCAAGTCCAAGAACCCGTATGGTCTCTTGGAAGGAGATAAAGGGGGGGCATATTTTGTTGTGATGGAGCACCAGTAGGTAGAAGTTTGACTTGGTTCCGTGACGCTGACTTTTTAAGGGGTAGGATTGTCAGACCTACGCCTAACGTGCTACAGTCTTATTAGCCGGGACCTACGGCTTAAAATGGATTCCGAACCACTACAAACATCGAACACGAAACCTGAGGCATCTGAAATTAACAAATAAAAATGTTTGCTAAGCCTTGGTTATGCACCAGAAAAACACAATAATAAATTTACACAAAATTATTTAACTTTTTAATTTCAGAAAATGTATATAAACAGAAAATTCTTTTTGCATTTTATGTATAGAGAAGTAAAGTTAAGCAGGACAGATCATTATATTTAAAAATTAAATTGAGGAAATCCTAAGCCAAGATGGAAACTTACTATATTTGTTATAGAGCTGTGACTAATCTTCAGTGTCCGGCAGCGAAGGTCGGACATCCCACGATGAGTAGTCTACTCATGGATGGAATAAAGGGGAGGGAAGGGGGAATGGAAGTAGTAGAATGAGTAATCTACTCATGGATGGAAGGAAGGGGTTAAAAACTCTGATATATCGAGGATGATATTCTTTTAAATGATGATTTTTAATTATATTTATCTGTTGATATTCCTAAAGGGAGTTAGCTGACATTTTAGTCTCTTATTAAGAAAATCACTTACAGCATCCACTTAATCACCAACATCCAGAAATCTACTATAGTATGTTTTGTATAGTGAGTATAGTACTAGAACTATACTATGTTTTTAAAATGTACATTAGATCACTATATATGATTCAAGTAAAAACCATTGATCCAAAAACAATTTGACCTTTGATCCAATTTCTCCAATTTTGCAATTGTTAAGATATGACAAAAAAAAAAAAAAAAAAAAAAAGTACGGAGACTAATAAGGAAAAATGGGTTTTTTTGTCTAACATCACAATATCTATATTTTTATAAAAAGCTGTTTGATAAATGTGACTTAAAATAATTAAAAATTTGTCTACCAAGAATAGCTTACATTTAAATATTTAACGTATTAATGCATAAGGTGTTTATTGCTATTCTATGTCTTTTACTTCATTAACATTGATAAAAGTAAAATCTCGTTTTATCTAATTTTAGTTTTTTGTTCATTTAAAAGAATGATTATGCAATTAACTTTACAACGTCATCGATAATATTACGAAAGATTATATCCTTTTACTGATTTGTTTGTTAAAATTATTTTTTGCGAGATTTACTGTAACATCATTTTCACCCACTTCATTAAATAGTTAAAAGATACAAGCGAATAACTTTAACTCGAGTTATTACTTAGAAAGTATGAAGAAATTGTTAATGTTATATTTCTTTCTATTTGATTTCTGACATCAATGAAAAATAGCCAAAAAATCTGAAAAAAATCTGGGCATTGAAACAAATATTGTGATAGTTGTATAGCTTATTTATCTGTCATCGTTTGAAATAGTTCCCTTTATATTTTTTCTTATTAAATTAAAAAATAAGTAATTTGTTTTTCAACGGTAAATATTTATAGCCAGAAAATTTTTTTTAAATTTAAAAAGGAAGTATAATAATAGTTTATATCATTTTTATTTATTTTTAACTTCACATTCTTCTTGATTGGTGCAACAGCCCCACAGACATTTCGAGACGGGAGATGTTTTCTTTTTTATTGGATAGTGTTGTCAGCCCTACGCCCACCGCTCTACAGTCATTAGATCGGGACATACTGCTTAAAGTGGATTACGAATCACTACAAACCTACATGGCTCCTCCGGGACTCGAATACGAAAACTGCCGCATCGAGAACCAGACCTATAACTTCACAGTAAGCTATTCTTTTTTATTTTAATCCAATATTTCTTTTCAATAAAAATTTAATTAAACATAGTAATGTGATTTTACTCTGGCGCTCTGTGCCACTGGTTTCGGTTCGGGTGTCGGTAGTGCCATGGCTGTTTATAGTGGTTCTGAATCAGCTTTAAATCATAGGTCGCGGTCTAATGGGATTGTAGATAATTGGGTGTAAGTCTAGACTACCCTACCTCATAAAAAAAACATCTCCTGCCTCGAAATCTACCAGTAAGTAGACGGCCTTGGCCAGCATAGGGCTGTTACGCCAATAAAGAAGAAAGGCGTGAATTTATATATTATACGTTATTCAAAACTTAATGGAAATAAAATATGTTTAAATTGATTAGCTAAATTAATGCAGTATGCATTTTTATGTTGATTAGAAAGTTTTTCATATTTGTAATGCAGCTAACTTTTTTAAATTGACTGTCCGGAAATACCGTTACACATAATTTTTTATAACTACTGCAATATTACTTATGTTTTTGGAAAAGAAATAATATATATGTATATATGTATGGTGTGTATGGGTGAGAGTTATAACAATCAGAGTAATCCACTGAAATGTTTGTCAATTTCGACAAAAATAAACTAATGTCCATTTTTCCCAATAACTTTATTCTTTATTTTTTATAATTTTAATTCTCCGACTGAAAAGGAATTTTACAACTATATGATACAAATTTTAGATATGCATGATCTTTCGATAAAATAATTTATAAGTAACGAATTACTAATTGTTTATTTGTTTTAGTTATTCATTTTATATACGAAAAAAAACCTATTTAATCTCATTTGTTGTTTCTTATCTCACTTGGTAGACAGCAGCATCTAGACCCAGTTCAAGAACCCGTGTGGTTTCATGGAAGGATGGGGCAACTTCTGTTGTGATGGAGCGTCCGTAGGTACAAATCTGACCTGGCTCTGTGACGCTGATTTTACAAGGTAGAGTTATCCACCCTATGTCCAACAGTCATATTAGACCACTACAACTACAACTACACCACACCACATCACTGTGTCTAGAGCTGAGTTGCCCCTTTACAGTTTGAAAATGATGTGGATAAGAGAAGTCTGACTGGGCTCCGTGACGCTCTACGGTCACATGAGACCGGGACCTAAGGCTTAAAGTGGATGCCGAACCACTATGACAACAAACATCCATGGCAACGCCGGGACTCGAATCCGAAACCTGTGGCACTGAGGGCTAGACACTCGGCCATTAAGGCCCCAGTCATATATTAGATAGGGATCTAAGGCATAAAGTGGATTCCGAACCACTACAAACATCCCTGGCACCACCGGAACTCGAACCCAAAACCTGTGGCACCGAACGCCAGGGCACTAGTCACTCGCCATCAGGCCTTGTTTAATCTTATTTAATTAATTCAAGCGAATTTGACCAAAAAAATTCAATGATGTTTTTAAAAAATGGTGTTTTCGAAACTTTGCAAATAATTTTAGAAATTAATATTTTACTCATAAGATTATAAATAGATTAACATTAAAAACGCGATGTATAACAAAATTTTATTAAAATTTCCTTTAACTCTGATAATTAATTTCAGAGTTATTATTAATTCATTTCTATCAGAAGATTAATACAGAATAAGAGATGTACATTTGCATGTTTTAACCCTTTGCACACGAGGGCTCGGGCGGAGCAATATATTGATTCTCGAAGCAACTCGAAGCGATTTTAATGAAAGATCCTATTCACATGTAAAGTTTGATATACGCATTAAAAGAAACGCATTATTTATATTGTTATTTGCATTGTCTCCGTAGCGGAGCCCTCGAGCTTGAAGACAAATTTTAAATGGCTCCGCTCCGGAGCCCTCGAGGGCAAAGGGTTATTATAATAAAACGTCATTTCCGTTTCCGATATTAGGATACATTTTCAAAAGATGAAGTTAAATTTTTCAATTAATTAAATTAAATAAAAAAATTAAATTAAATTTTAAATTTTAGTCTTTCTCTTACCCATGCACCAACAGCCAGTACCATAGCAAAATAGAAAGCAATAACAACAGCATCTTCCCAAAACAATTCCGTCCCTCCGAGTTTATCATCCGCCATTGTTTACACAGAATTCGGATTTTTTCCTCCACTGCTCAGAGCAGCTGTTTGATCATTCACTACTCCATAGCTGAGAAAGCATTTACGTAAAAATTCCCCCCTAAGCTGTGTCGTCACCTGTCCGCTCCGCCAATCAAAAGGCGTCGATTTCGACAGGTAAGATCTTTTACAATTTTCCCAGTCCCGAAAATCGTTTCAGTAGGAAGATGTAATTCGCGTTGAAAACACCTGACCTTTGTGGATTCTTAGATTCTTCAATGGTTCTCTGAATTTCGTTTCGCTTTAAACATCTTTGAAAGACTAGATTTTGAATTGAAGGAAGAATTTCTCCGAAATAATATATTCTTCTTTTATAGGAATATACGTGAATTGCTCTTTCTTGGAAAAGGGGTGTTTTAATATGATTTTATTGGAAATTCAAAACACATTCTTGATTATTAATACTGGGCAAACTAGCAGAATTAAAACAGTAGATTTGATTTAAAAAATGCTCTATCTTATTGAAACAATAAGGAACAGCATACAATATATATATTTATACATCGAATCAGAAATATAAATGTATATTTATATACCAAATCCAGAATTATAAATGTATATTTATACACCGAATCCAGAAATATAAATGATATATATTTATACACCAAATCCAGAAATATAAATGTATATTTATATACCAAATGATATAAATGTATTTTATACACCGAATCCAGAAATACAAATGTAGATTTATATACCAAATCCAGAAATATAAATGTATATTTATATACCAAATCCAGAAATATAAATGTATATTTATATACCAAAATCCAGAAATGTAAATGATTTTATAAAATTTAGCAATATCAATACTAGCGGCTTCCATTGTTATAAAATCGTAAAATTAAATAACAAAGTTCCCTCGGCAAATTAATTAATTAATTAAAATTCCAGACTTAATTACAATTTATTCAGTTACGAGAAAAAAAAATTGTTTAAGTGATTAAAAAATTGCACAAATATTAGTAATAATACTTATAGTCTGCTTCTAAATTGCATTTACTCGTACATTCAACAATACTGTTTTTGAAATAAATGAAGGGAATAAAACAAACAATCCCTCTACATGCAAAGCAAGAGATTTGTTTGTAAATGTGTATTTCATAAAACTTAAAAACTCATAATGTTTAGATGTCTAATAATAAACTCATAATCTAAGTTACAGTAAATTTTTAAATTTTTTTTATCTGGCCAAAAATTACTAAAACATTCTAATTAGTTTTTAATTAAATAAAAATTGTAATTTTGATGGATTATGGCAATACATTTTACAAAGTTATAGTAAAAGTATTATATTGTTATAATACTCTAAAAAGAGAATATGAATATCAGTGATTTATAACAATAAGTTTTTGTAACTTATGTTTTAGCAGTGTGTATTTTAACTGCTCGATGAAAAAAAATCAATGTTTCTTTTTTAAATCCAAGTGTTTCGAAATAAAATAAGAGTTTATAAAGAATTTAACGAAAGAAAGAATAAATTTTTAGTAATTATAGAATAAATTTTAAAAACTTAAAATATAAGTTACTCATTTATTATTTTTTTATCTGGCCAAAAAATACAAAAGCATTTAAAATTAGTTTTTTTAATTAAATAAAAATTGGAATTTTCAAACATTATAGCAATGCATTTACATAATTATAACGAAGGATATTATTGTTATAATGCTCTAAAAAGTGAATATAAATATCTATGTTTTATAACACTATTGTTTTGTAACTTATGTTATAACGCTGTGTATCTAAACTGCTCGGTAAAAACAAATTAATGTCATTTTTAAATTCAAGTATTCCGAAATAGAATACGAGAAAATTAATGAAAATGATTAATGAGAGAAAGAATAAGTTTTTAATAATTATTGAATAAATTTTAAACTCATAATGTAAGTTACTCATCTTGCACAAAAATTACGAAAATATTCTAATTAATTTTTTTAATTAAATAAAAATTGTAATTTTTGATGCATTACGTGCATAGTTATTATAAATAATTATATTATTACAATATTCTAAAAAGTGAATATAAATATCAGTGTTTATTAACAATAATGCTTTGTTACTTACATTATAACAATGTCTATCTTAACTGCTCGATAAAAAAAAAAAAAAATTAATGTGTCTTTTAAATTAAAATGTTCCGAAATTGAACAAGAGTTAAAAAAAAGAATTTAATGAAAAGAAAAAATAAAATTTTGAAAAATTGAAATTAGAAAGACAAAAAAAAAAAAAAAAAAAGATGGAACTTTTTTTTTTATACTTTGAATATTTTTGAATGTTGAAATGATTATTAAATAACAAGAAAAGAATTTAAGGACTTCTCTTTTTTTCACTGGAAATTCTTAAACTAGACCTTTTTAATTTTTAAATTTTATCTTAAATTCAAGTTTAATATTTTATTTCATTATGGAAATTTAATTTATTATAATTAAACACAGCAGGACAATGCTAATTATATAGGATGATCCAAAAGGTAGAAACAACTATTAAAAAATAGCAATTCAAAAGCTATTTAAAAATAAAAACATGCTGTTTGCACGAAAGGATGGAAAGGAAGTTGAATTTATTCAATTCCTTCTATTAGCTCACACTCTCCCTATATATATCTTGTTCAAATTTTCAATCGTTAATATAATACTTGTTATTCATCCACTCAAGCCCAAATACATTTTTTTGAACTTGTAGTGGATGACACTGAATGTTAATACAGTTTTTCAAATATTAATTCAGTAATTAAATTTATTTAATTTTAGGTTTTTTTATTTAAGTTGCATATATCTACCCATAGATGGCGCCATATTTAACTTAAAAAAATGAATGAAAATTATTTATAAAGATCTTCCTTCAATAGAGTGAAAAAAAGTAGGAATTGACTTTAAAAATTTTTTTTATATATGACTTGTTTTTCAAGTAATAATTGAAAAAAAAAAAAAATGCATTAGTTCATTTTTACTACCAGATGGCGCTACCATTTGAACAGCTGTGGCTTTCTTATTATTGATTCAGTTTTTTTCCGATGATATGTTAAGCGGATTAGTGGTTAATAAATGTTCAGAACACCACCGTCAAGTTACACGAGGACAGAGGGTAGACTACAAGGGGCCAGCAATACCCAACTTTTCTTGTGTTATCTCAGAAAATATTCCTTTAATGTTTCCAGAATGCATCTTTCTATACAGGGCCGGATTTTCCTGTAGGCTAACTAGACTTCAGCCTAGGGCCTCAAGATCAAGAGGGGCCCCTACATTCAAATTGTTAGCAATCATTTATAAGAGTTTGAATTTAAAAATTATAGTTGCAACAGAAACTCTGAAATCGAAGGGGCGTTAACATATCTGGCAAAATTTAGAACCCATTGCCAACTAAAGTTGCTCTTTATACACCGCCCGCCAATTTATCTTAACAGCGACATCTGTTGATAAAATAATAAGCTATTCCACCCGTTATTTATTTATTTATTATTTATTTATTTATTTTTGAAAATAAAAATAATTGCTTCATTTCCACCCTCTCCATGTAAACGAAATCTTTTATCTTTTAAATATTGACTTGACTTTTTATTATTCTATATTTTCTACTAAATTATAAAACTCTTAAGCGAGAACTACAAGGTAACAAATTCCTCTGCAATAATTTAATGCAAATTAAAAACAACACAAAAGTGTTTTGATACTTTTATTGAAATATATTTACATATTCTTATCAACAGTTCTGGAATAAACTATTTTTACAAAATGTGAATCACAGAATATATGCATTTTAACGTACATTTCACTATAAAGGAAACATTGCTATATTTAAAAATCGTTTTAGAACAGTACAAAGCTTGATACCTATATAAAAAGAGTATTTTCAGATAAATATAAATCGTACAAAAAGCTCTTCTTTTTGTAAGCTAAATATTCTGAATGGTTTTTCAGAAATTGCAAGTAAATAAGATTTAAAAATACATCTATTGTACTACGTGTATCCATGAAAAATGGAATTCTTCATTGATATATTACTTAAAAAAGATTACCAAAATATACAATGCATAAATAACTCATGTACAAGGTTTGTTGTAACTCTAATAAAGAGTAATTTACATATCAAGAGTAAATATATACATTTATGAATGGAATGTGTGTTTATATGAAAGAATTGATGTTTTTATTCAACAGAAAATCTAAAATAATTTTAAATTTCAATGATGCACTTGCAAAACAATGTATATCAGTGATTCTCAAACATCGTTAGTTAGTTAGTACATCGTTAGTTTGAAAGTAATAAAATCGTTGCAATTGTTACAAATTGTTCTGAATATATTTTTCTGAACAACTTGCAATAATTATAATAATAACAATACATTTTCATTTTTTTTATAAAAAATATTAAAATATAAGTAATGAAAATCAATTAAACAAAATAAAAGTAAATGTTACACAGTTCAATAATGAAAAACAGCTTAGAGAGGAACATTAGCATTTATCTATTAGACGGGTGCAATGGTACGAAGTTTGAAAACCACTGCTATAAATCATGAAAAGACAATAATCTACTTTCCTTTTTATCGATTATGAAATTATGTACAACTAAATGAAGCATCAAAATTGTTTACAAAAATTTACATAATCTCATATAAATAAGATTCTTTGCATTATCACATTGCTTGATGATGTCAGGCTTTCAACATTATCATATATACCATTATAATATACGATGCATCCAACATCTAAGCATATCAAATTTATAAATGGTAAATTATAACATTTAAAATTTAATATGTACATGTTGCAGTCAAATTAATGCCAGTAATACATCAGTTTCATATTTAATTAATATAAACAAGTCAAAAATATTTTTTTATCAACTATGTGCAGGAAATTTCCATAACAATTAATGTTCGTTTGTTGATTTTGATAACGGTGATATAAATTAAATATCGATTTTTAATATTTATATCGTTACTATAAGATGTATCGATATAATGCCCTGATCTTATCACAATACCAGATTATGATATGAGAGTACTGTAGGTGATAAAATGTTTTTCTCTCAAGCATAGTATCCCCATATGAAGGAACTTATGATCAAAAGAATCATTGCATTCGCATTGCACAGCCTTCGCCACATGGGTTTCTCGACGATTCCCTCAGATGCCGTGATGGCTTCTTCTTCTGCAGAAATTTCTTCTTCTGTTTCGTCTTCAGTGGACTGGTTTGAAACGCTACAAACGAAGAAGAGGACCTTTTTCCAAGTTGGTCTATCAGCAAGATCTGGAAATAAATCGAGCAAATGTAACAATACTTTATATCCCAAAAATTAGATAAGATTAAGCCTCAATGTTCGGATATAAACTTTAAAGCAATTTTTAAAAAATACGTGATCTTAAAAAGAAGATTTAATCTACATTCGTGGCAACAATAATACACACAAATGTTTATTTAAGCAGTAAAATCGACCAAATCGCAAAATAGGGACCGTTGAGATTAGGCGTCTTTTTTGGCGCCAACTGGACGATAACTCACCAATGTGGTTTATTGTACTGTTTGCAATTCACTACACTACAATTGCAATCCGTTACTTTGCGCCCTTTGGCGAAAAGTTTTTGACGTTCAAATGAAATGCCCCCTATTCTGCACTTTTACCGTAAAATCTCTTTCACATTTCCTATGTAATCTATTTCTTTCAGTTATGCAGCCGGACTTTTTTGAACTTCAGAGGTATAAACCCTTCTTCTCACTTCAACAATCTTACGATTTTTAATCTAACTCTATTCATCCAGTTATTTCCCCATATCATACCATTTTTTATTAAGAGTTTTGCTTATTTTTAAATATTTAAGCATTTATTTTATAAGAACCGAAGATAAAGTCTCTTTGAGTCTCTAAATATGCACCATTAACAATTTTACAATCTTACTGTTGTCGCATTTTTCCCACAAGAAAAGATACAGTACTTCCGTTCCCAGGAGAGAGGAATGTATATTCTTTAACAAGTGCATAATAATCTATCACTCAAATCTGACAGCAGATAAACAGTGTCGTGGATATTTATACTACATGCAATTAGTGTCCTGTTCTAATGAGAACAACCTATCAATCAAATCTGACAACAGATAAGCAATGTTATGGATAATGATAGTTCATGAAATTATAAATTGTCGATGACAGTTCGACCTTCACAGATCGAAACAATTACAAATGGGATATGTACTACGTCATGAGTTGCTGTATCGTAATGGTGATAGACGATGGGCTGAGGAAGTGTCCACTCTAATGAGAAGTGATGGAAGCCCCCCTCTTTTGCGGATTTTTAAAGGGAGTTTTTGGAGAAGAAAAGAGAATGCTACGACGAGTCGACCAGAAGTGTTGTTTTCTCTTTTTCTGTAAAATGACTAAACTAGCCAGAGATTCTGCCTGTTTACAAAGTGAGCCAGTTGTGATTTTGTGTATCACATCGTGTGATAATTAAGGTCTATCGCAGACCATTCCATTAGATTTGTCGTAGACTCGATAAGCCTGAAAGTTGGAGTCCTTGGAGTGAATTGCCCTTGCGAATTTAATTTGTATGTTTAATTTTCATTTTTGTTCTAAATAGAGTTCAGTAAATATATATACCTCTTCTTGAAGCTTTTAGGTCTAGTATAGGTCGAGACGTTACACTGTCTTTCAGTTTGACTTGGCATTCTAAGGTTCTTGCCAAAGCTATAGTAATATAGCCATAATGACAGTATATGTTGCATTTTCAAGAGTATCTTTCAGTTATATGTCACTATATCTTTCTCACAAAAGAATTATTTACAAAATTTTCTGCCCTGATTCATCTTTCAGCGTCAATTTTCAAGTCTCTCGAGAACAATTGAAGTTTTGCAATTTTTTGATGATTCATCTAAATAAATGTACTCACATTTCTGGAATGCTTTTTTAGATGAATCATCATTTCTTTCCCTTCACTGTTTTAAAAATTTAAATGAAGCTTGCAAATATTTTTCATACCTAATCTACTCTGCATTTTTTATCTTATTTATTCTTTTATTAACAGAACTAACTGATAAATTTAATCATTGATTAAATTAAGTTACTTTTCTGTATAATAGTTTGTTAATTTTTAAAAATTCAATTGGGTTTCAGAAGCGACAATCAACTTTTAGTTAAGCTTTTTTTTCATTCATACTTTTTTTTTTTTCAAACTTATTCTTGTGCCAACATATAAATCTTACATAGCAGTTTTAGAAATTTGAACTTTAGCAAGGCAAAATGAAATATAGAAAATACATATCAAAGAATTAAAAAAAAAAGAAAAGAACTAGAACATACGACACGTTATCCGTTATTTAAAATAAAATATTTTAGTTTTGCTGCATTTTATTTGAAAAAAAATATTGATAAAAAGTGGAAATTATCAACAATAGGCTTACGTACTTCACAGTTCTTTAACATAGTCCATTTAATCATTTAACTTAATAAAATTCACGTGCTTGTATTTATAATTTTAATAATTAATTATTTTAGTAAGAAAGATGAATATTGAAAATTTATTGAATTTCTGAATATCATAGAGAAGTATTGTATATCATTAATTATTTATAATTATTTTATTAATAATTTTTTTAATTTTTAATTTCTTAATTTTTTCCAGTTTCTTCTAAATTTAACATGACTCAAAAAGTACTTTTTCATTTTGAGAGTTATTGAATTATATTTTTAATAATTCAATAATTCAAGATTTTAATGATTTCAATAATTCAGAACGTATTCAATAATCATACCTTAAAAATTTCTAAAACTATTACAAAACTGATTTATAAGTCGGTAGTAATAAGAATAAATTATAAATGCACATATTTATGGTTAAAATGCATGTAATCTTACACATTATACTATATATAGTATATACATATATAGTATAGAAAAAACAAACAAATGAAAGTATTACCGTCATTTTGGACTTTTCTGAAACTTCCAGCGTTTCTTTGTACTTTGGTACGGCGTCAAGGATATAGACAGGGTATGCGTCTCTCATGTCTTTGCTTAAATCACTGGGCACACGATCATCGTCTTGGAAGCCAGCGTTAACCATTTCCATCTTGGTGGCGTTGTTCAACTTCGGAAGGATGTTCTTTTTCGATATTTCAACTCTGACATCCTTGCTGTGTCGGTTCCGAAAAGTAGTCTGTAGAGCTGCAATGGACAGATTAATAGTTTGGAGCAGCCTAGTTCTTAGCGATAAACACAAAATTAAAGATAAATAATAGCAAGAATAAGAATACCTTAAGTTATTCTTAAAATAATAATTCTTAAGAATAATTTATTAAATTGAGCTTAATTCTTATACCTTAAACAAAAGATATCGTATTAAAAATATCGGCAGAGCGAGAGACCGATTGTCTAGCAGAAAGAGGCTGAAGGCTACTTCAAATGTCACACCATTCTATAAAATTGTATATCAGACAAATAATGGCTAAAGTCACAGGTTACAAACTCAAGATGAGATTAAGTCAAAGCGTTGGAGAGCTGAAGATCTTTTAACAATATCCAGCATTCTGCGACGACATGCTGTCGCCCAATTCTCTCTTCTTTCTGGCCATGACTGCCAAGCAGAATATCTACATTGCATTAAAATCTTTTTGAACCCTGGCTGTCCCCTATGTAATTCATCAGATCCAATGAACGGAGACCATCTCCAACGATGTGCGGTACTTGACGGCAACTCGGAGACAACGTTTTTACAGGCGTGCGAGAGAATTCTTATACAAAGACGACTTCGGTCATCTTTGTGTTTTTTGAATGTATATTTGGTTTGTATTTTTTTTTGTCTGGTTGTATTTTTTTTTGCTTGTATTTATCATGACATTGGAAATAAAAATATATTGGATTCTGAATTGAAATAAAACAAAAACAAAACAATAGGTGCGAATATCTAGATAGATATTAACTTAACTTTTGAAAAACCTTTTGAATATTGTATTTTAACTATAATACATTAAATGCCTAATAACTGCCAATGAATATTCCCTTCATTATTAATCATTTAAAGCTTCTGTGTATGCCCTTCAGTGACTTAGTAGAGTGTCTCTTTAAAATGTAATAGGATTGCTGTTCGATAACTGTTGGTGTTGTCTGATGTCAACACTTCACTAGGTGATTACCTCTTAATGTCGTAAATATCATGTATAATAACTATCAATACATCTTCATGTGACCGGAATTCAAAATGTTAAGATTTAAAGCACTGAAATAGACAGTATTAAATTTAGAAAAATTAATATTATAGTTACTGTTTTAAGTGGAAGGAAAGAAAAAACTGCAGGTGCTATATAATTATTAATCTGATATTAGTATTTGCAGAAAGGGATAATTTATTTCGGGAGAATAATTTTCTTATCTGGATGACAAAACTTTAAAAACTTCATACTACAATTGATTTAATTTTGAATAAATAAAACTATTAAAATTTTAATCCAAAATTGTATTACAAGATAGAACTATACAATGGTAAAAAAAAATAGTTACTTACATGCACTTTTGCAATAGGTTGAGTAGCATATGAAACTGCAATTGTCACAAGACTGGAAATGACGAACAGAATGATGCCAAAGTGCAAGTAGTGCACTTTGGAAATGATGTCTGGTCGCGGATCTGGTAGCTGAGAAGCACAACTGGGAACGGTGTAGGAAAATTCCCAGATGAATCGGATCATGCCCACAATCAATCCAACCATCAGACCCCAAAAAGCTCCCTAAAAATAAACCTAATTTATAATAAAAATATATAAATAGACTTGGTAAAATATGCAAAATCTGGAGAGTCTATTGATTTGCCTAATTGAGAAGTTAATTTGAAATTCGTGTCAAACCAAAAGTTTCCTTGTCTACAACACGAAGGGTTATGACTGAAAAGTGTCTACATTATACCTAAGACTGTAGGTAGAAGATGTTAATATTTTCAGTTTTGTTTGAGGATGTTTGTTTCAAATTATCGTGAAGCTAATAAGTCCAACCTCTTTGAGTTAATAACAACACTTTTTTCCATGATTATTCATCTATTTTGACTTAAGGAAACTCAACATCTCATAGTCATTCAATTCCTTCTATTAGCCCACACTCTCCCTATATATATCTTGCTCAAATTTTCAATCGTTCATAAAATTATTTTTATTCATCCACTTTAAGTTCAAATACATTTTTTACACTTTTAGTGGTTGATGTTAATACAGTTTTTTCAAATATTAATTCATTCATTAAATTTAATTCATTAATTTTAGTTTTTTTTTTTTTTTTTTTAGATTTAAGTTGCATATATCTACCGATAGATATCACCAGATAAACTTAAAAAAATGAATGAAAATTATTTATAAAGGACTTTCTACAACATAGTGAAAAAAGTAGGAATTGATTTAATAACCAATGCCAATGGAATAGCTATTTGTGAACAAAAATAGTACATATAGGGTCACACAATAATAATACCAATTCACATATAACACATATTATCTGGTGGTTTAAATATTTAAAATATTATAATTGTAAAGAGTTCTATGTAAATTTAACTATTAAGAATTCTTGATATATATATATATTAAATATTATTCATCCTTTATGATTAATAAATTTGGTTTAAATTACTAACTGTTAAAAGAAATATCGTTGAATATCAGTTAGAAGGAGCATATAGATGATTTTGGTCTTTCTTTTTAGCATTGACAAATTTTCTTGATGGGTTAATTGATAAATTTATGATTGTGAAAAAAATATTATATTTTCAAAGTGCTTTCAATTCGATTAGCAATATTGATAGAAGTATTGTATTAACATTGATGAATTTACCGAATCAGTTGGGTAATAAATATATAATTGTGAAAAAGATTATTATATTAATTTCAAAGTAATTACGAATATTGATAAAAGTATTGTATCCAGTTGAACTATGAAAGTGTAATTTTGTAAAACATTTTTTTATGTTTGTCTATATTTCAAACAATAGGTATGTTTGAAGAGTAATTTTATTTAAATAAGATTACATTTCTTTTAATTTTAAGTTTCAAGTGCTTTTCTAAATATTTATCGCCATAGTTTAACTCTAAATCAATTATTTCAGTTGCTATAATGTGTATTATTTCATTATTAAAGTCCATCATACATTAGTGATGGACTTTAATAATGAAATAATACACATTATAGCATTTCATTATTAAAATCCATCATAAGTTGTTGAATGTATTATTGAATACTTTTAATGCTGAAATCAATCCGTTAAAGTGTCTGAAGGTTACTTCTTAAAAATCTATTATTTATAATAGAAACTTTATATTTTTAATTTACAATTAAATTTTTTCAACACCATTTTATGGTATAAAAAGAGACCTGTCTTAAAAAAACCGCTTTTTATTAAAGATATTTTACAAAATAAAAAAAGAATTGGCAAATTGTAGTGCAAAACTCATGATTATCGAAATGATGATTTAGATGCACAATTTTTATGCATGTGTATGCTTCATGTATTATTACAAAGCTTACATTACTTATCAATTACATGACCAGAGCAATGGTCAAATGTTTTTTATCTTTAGAAATTATAATTATGATCTTCATAATAAAAGTTAATTTTTTTTTTGCCATACAAGTTATCATTAGGATAATTTTATTCCGTAACATATTAAATAACTCATAATGACATTTTAAAGAGAACATTTAAAAATGTATTTTTAATGTTCAGTCAATCTATAAAAACAGTAATACTATATATAAAACAATAATACTATGTAAAAAAGAGGGGTTCTTGCATAGAAATAGGAATAGCAATAATTTCGTAATAGTTTTAAAGTAATTTCTAAATAATTATTTAGAAGATAAACTAGAGATTTCTTAATGTTTATCTATAAAAAATAGATTTTTTTTTTTGATAAAAGAAAGGTTAGATTCATATGAAAAAGATTTTATTCACAAGAAAATAGGAAACTTAAAATATAATTATTATCTATTGTTTTTAAAATCAATAATTTACATTTAATTAATTTCGAAAGTCTGTTATTCCATGCATTAAGGTAAAGAATTTCGAGTTATCAAACATTTTTTTTTACGCATCGATTGTTTAGAATGATGCATGTGTTTTCTGGGATGTTTTAATGACTAAGAATATCATTGAAAAACTCTGAGACTAAATTTTCGTAGAATCTTAATCAATACTTACCAATTAAATTCTTTGAAATTTAGTAAATAAACATATTTTGATTCGATAATTACTAGTTTCAAAATATTTTATGCAATCATTAGCAACAATAATCAATCTAAAACTGCGCATTACCTATAGAAATGACTGATCACATATTGATCTTAAAAATTTTTCAATAAAATGTTTATCTTTAATCTTTCACAAATATCCAATTATTTTTAATTTCATTAAGTTTATATCTGAAAATTGATAAAAAATAGTTTGCATATTTTCGTTAAAAGCAAATTTAAATCACCAGATTTCTTTTTAGATAACAGTCCTCAATATAGCAATAAAAAAAGTTCTCAGTTAAAATCCCCAATATAGACCTCAGTTATATTATTATTCAGCGTCCTGATCGCCAAGTGGCTAGCACTGCGGCTGTTGGTGCTTCAGGTTCGAATCCTGGTGGCGGTATGGCTGTTTGTTAATAGTTCGGAATCCACTTTAAACTCTGTTTAGCCGTCGTGTGCGCAACATGACCGTATAGTGGCAAACTAATCACTTACATTATTATGACCACTAAAAACATTTGACCACATGCGGATTAGGCTTTAAACTTATATGTTTTATTTCTTAACGATACTTTTGTTTACAGTTATTTTGGCAAGAATTATTTTAAAACAATTAAAATTGTTTTCATTAATAGAAATACTGAAATTCTTGCTAAGTATTAGTGCTGAAATTGATTTTTAAGTGGCCATACTGAATTATTTTTCTAAGTAACAATATTGGAATTCTGTCTTTTTTTAAATGACAACTCTGAAAACGGGTTTTTTATGTAACACTGAAATAATCTTTTTTTAAGACAACACTAAAATTACTTAATTCAATTTGAAAATTTTGAATTTAAAATTAACTAACAGTATAAAATTAGTTTATTGGCATAATTATTATATTTTATATTTAGTTTATCATAGGTATTATTATTAATTATTTAGTTTATATTAGTTTATCATATTTTACATTATCCATAGACCGTGGCGTAGCTATACTATCTGGGACACTTGGCAAATTTTTTGAATTGAAGGCTCTTCAATGCAAAGTATCATCATTGTTTTTTCTTTTTAATAAAGTACTACCAAAAGGTCCTTTAGGTATGCAATGCCCGTTTGCAATCACAAAACCATTTCACTTGATCATTCAGTACTTCAAAATGACCCTTATCAGTAATGTATGACGAAAATGTCCTTTTTTTCTCAGTCAATTTCCAGTAATTTTTGTAGTTTTGATTATGTGTATCGCTAATACAGGATTGTGGTGGCTCTGGATCAGTGTTGTCGGGTATTGTAATACTATCATTTTCGATTCGGCTAATTTTTTCATTTCCGCCACACTGTTCGTTTGTTTCTTCTACACTCTTAAAGTACTAACTTATTTTAGGTAACTTCTTTATTTTATTCAATTCCTTCTATTAGCTCACACTCTTCCTATATATATCTTGTTCAAATTTTCAATCGTTAATAAAATACTTTTTATTCATCCACTCAAGATCAAATACATATAATTAATTAATTATATATTTTTTTAAATTTAAGTTGCATATATCTACCAATAGATGGCGCCAGATAAACTTAAATAAAATGAAATGAAAATTATTTATAAAGGACTTTCTGAAATATAGTGAGAAAAAAAAAGTAGGAATTGTCTTAAAATTTTTTTTTTTATATTACTTGTTTTCTTCAAACTCCATCTTTCGTTTCGTTTTTCATTCCCATTAAGATATTTTCTATTACTATATAGTATATTATTATCTAATTTCCACAGTCAACTAATTAACTTAACGGTTGATCGCGGATCCCAAAAAGTAATAAAATAGTGACGCATGGAAAATCCTGCAAAAACAAGGGACTTCCCGCTTTCTAGAAGTCTTTGACTTGCCAGCGAGGATTCTCAGTTTTTATTTTGTTAGTACCTATTCACGAACCGGGAAGTCCCTAGTATCGGAATTACCCGTGCGTAACTGTTTCTATTACTATTACTGACACATGCGATAGATTTTTCATACAAATGAATACTTTCAAAACCTTGATACGCATTTTTTTAAATTTATCATTTTAGTAACATAAATTTATTAAATACAAAATGAATTAATTTTATAATAACAAATATCAGGCCTATTCTGTACTCATCGCCTCTCTGCTTGGGCCGGGGCCCATGGCAATTTGCCCATCTTGCCACCCTATTGTTACGACACTGCCTATAGAAAAATACAAGGATATAAAGAATAACAGAAATGATCATACCCAATTCTTCATAAAGTAAATATAAAGAATTGGGTACGATCAAAAGTTTTTTTTTTAAATACCGGCAACAATTTCTGAAAAAGTGATTACCATTTTCTGAAGTAAATAAATTCCTTTGGGATTACATTTAATTTTTGAAGTTGTTAATAGGTATACAGTGTTAATAATCATATGGACTGTTATAATGTATAGACAGTATATTTTTGGTATAATGGACTTTGGAGTGTATAAAAGAGTATATAAGTTTTTATATGTGATGAATTAAGGCCTGAATGGCCGAGTGGCTAGCGCTCTGGCGCTTGGTTTCGGTTCGAATCCCGGCGGTGGCATGGATTTTTGTAGTGGTTCGGAATCCACTTTTTAAACCGTAGGTCCTGATCTAATATGATCGAAAAGCGTTGCGGGGTATTGTTACTTCGCGTCCATGACTTATCTTCAAGTTACACGCGCCCACTGGCTAATGCAAAGTGAGTAACGTCTGTGCAGCGCTTGCCTTAAGGCATCCAAGACAGCTGTCTAAGTGTTTGCCAGCTGCATTAGAAGAAAGAAAAACATATGATGAACTTATTGCACGATTTTTTTTCTAACTATTAGGAATTTTTTATGCTTCCTGGCAGCAAATATAAAACGCTTGACAGTAAAATGTCATTTAGATTTTGTTTAAAATAATTTTGAAGAAATTTTTCTGAACCTACCTGTTCGTTGACTCTTTCGAAAACAATTGCCAAGATGTAGACTGCACAGACTGGAGGTGCTAAGAAGGATGTCACGCTTTGGATGTAGTGGAACAGCTGGCTGTTTTGGGCTGCTTGAACAATGGGGATCCACACGATACTGATAGCCACCAGTAGAAGCACAAAAGCCCTTAAATTAAAACAAGCAATTATTTAATTATCACAAAAAGTTTTAATAACTTTATTTTAATTTTTGATTTTGATTTCGTTTACTAACTATTCGATTTTAATCAAATTTCTTGTAATATATTTCAAGTGAAAATTCAGTCTTATTTTTATTATCATTGCACAATCATCAAACAATGCATTATTTAATTAAATATTTTGTTTAAGTAATTTATTATTAAATATTAAAATATTCTGTGGGATTTAGTGTTGCAAGTTAAAGATACGCACTATAAATTTTACTTGGGGAAGTTAAAAGGGGAAACAGCAACATAAATGCAACTGAGAAAAAATTCCTACAAAAAATACTTGACATATTAATTTTAAATTCATTATTTCAGGTGTCAGTATTGAAAAAGTATCGAAAGTATAAGAAAAGAATCTATTTAAATGAGTCATTTCATTCGCATTTTAATGTACTCATTAATATAATTTTAAATAGAACAACAATAGTAAAATTAAATAAAAAATCTCAGAAAAAAATTAATTAAAAGATAATCAAACATAAGTTTAAATTAAATAGAAACGTGTCACTGCTTTTCTAAAACAGGCTGAATGTAAATTCATATATATTTTCAATTTAACAAGAATGCTTAACAAACTATAATAATTAAAAATTGATTAATTGTATCGATTTATAGATTAATTGCATATATAATTAGAAGTCTGATGGCCTCATGTCTTGCGCTCAGTGCCATAAGTTTGGGAAAGTGGCATAGATGTTTGTAGTGGTTCAAAAATCCACTTTAAACAATAGGTTCCTGTCTAAGATAACTGTAGATCGTTGGGCATAGGGCTAACAACCCTACCCCGTAAAAGGAAAAGCCTCTCCTGTCTCGAAATCTAGCCTGGGCCAGGCAGATGGCCTTGGCCCACCATGGGGTCCTGGCGGCAATGAACACACACACACACACACACAAATATATATTTATATATATATAAAATTATTTAATAATATTTTTATTATCCCAAAATTATATATTTCTATAGATTTTAAAGATAAATTAGCAAAAAAAATGACGGTAGATCGTGGCAAACCAAACTCAAGTCAAGTTTGGAGGTCGAAGATGGCCATATTAGACCTATTTGGAAGGAAAATTACTTGCTCTACATTTTATTAAACTTGATAGGCCTACAGATTTATTGTCTCCATTCTCATTTATTTACCTTCCCACTATCAGGAGCTCAGTCTCGGAAGCATTTTTCCGGATTCTCCTCCAGATGTCCATGGTGAAGATGGTGGAGCTGCTGTTGAAGATGGACGTCAGCGAACTCATCAGAGCGGCCAACATCACAGAAATCATCAGATGGACGTCAGGCACCTACAAATAAACACAGAAGATGGCATATTGTGAGAAGGTATGGAATACTTAATTTGATCTAATGCTAAAATACTAAATAATCAAATTTTTCAGAAATGGGGATTTTTTTAATGCTGAATCTATGATAACCTACATTTCGAAAAATTGCCGCTGAGATATTATTTGTTCATAACATCTCAGTAGTAAAATAGTAAGTAGCAGTACTGCCATTCTATGTTTGCTGGAGTAAAGCAAAAAAAAGGTTTTGCGGATTTCCAAAAGAGACAATTTTCCTATTAATAAAGCATGTAGTATTGAGATAAATAACGACCAAAAATATTTTTGTCTTTTCCATCAAAACCGATGGAATTTTAATGCAGAAATATATTTGCAGATAACATCAAGTATTATAAGTTGCATCATTAAAAAGTAATTCCGTAACACACTTTGAGTAAACTCAACACTCACCAGCCGGCATAAGCTCCAAAACCAACTTCGGATAAGCAATGTTTGTACAGCCCTGTTCGCTACCGCAGATTTCTTTGCACATGGCGGGATTGGAACACGCCACCTCGTCTGAAAACAAAGCAAGTATTAAGCAATATTTCTTAAACATTATTTTCTGAGTAAGTTTTGTTTTCTTGATGTCTTTCTATAAATACAAAACTACTATCATATTAAATGATTATTTTAGATTTAATAGTATTAAAATATATTTAAATTAATCTATAGACATATATTACCCTCTATGATATAAAAGGTGATAAATCATTATGTACTTTCACAAATTTGCTTATTACTTTTGATGTCAAATTAGTTGAAATTGCCTATTGAGAGCTTTTAACTACTATTTTAAGGAATTTTAAAAATTAATGAATTATGTAATGTAACATAATTTAATTGTAAGAAGTAATATAATCTTGTTATATGGATAATTTTTGCATACCGTTACCATGATGGTAATTGACAACGGTATAGATGAAGACAATTCAGTCGTATTACAAATGCTCAGGATTTCTCACATTGTGAAATTCACACAATTTCAGATACTGCCACTGTAATCGTATGCAAAAGTTCTCCATTGTCAAGTTTTAACAGTTAATTCATTGATATTTTATTACAAAAAAAGCAATTGTATACGATGATAAATTAATTCACATTTTAGGAAATTTTTTATGTGATATATCATCACTTACATATTGCAAAGTTTCGCTTTAAATATTATTAACAATCTCCCCACATTTTGCTGCAAAAATAAACATTTCAGTTGCCTTGTTTCCATCGGCCATAAGAAGAAATTGTAATCACCTTCTCAAAAATATTTCAATCCTTTAATCGGGACGGCAACAATTCTGCCTTTGACAAGTTTAGATTACAAACTAGATGATTGAATTCAGTCTGATTGATTCCACGAGGTTTTGTAGGTGTTCCCCAAACTCGGGTCTACACTGTCGTATTTTTCTGGATTTAATTATAATCTTCATTGCTAGAGTTTTTTTATATAAATTCCAATTTTCAGGTAGGGCTGTGATTGAAAGCTCGTTCCTGTGAAGAACAGGCCTGATAGCTGAAGGGAATAAGGTTGATTAATTTTTCTTAGCCTTGTTTGTTATTCCAACAATTTTTGTAATGCAGAAATAACAGTCCGGGGAGTGGTCCTTTGGTTCCCTCCTTGCCATTGGAATTGGAAATAACACTTGTCGCGACTTTCCGTTAAGCCAACCATTAAGTAATTCTACAAAATACTCACAGTAAATATGAAGGGCCCAAGATTTGTTCTGATCACCAAAATAAAGATTATATGCCTTTTTTATTAAGGGGGTAATATTGTTTCTTTGGGACTTCAAAATTAATTCACCACACATGTACTAGAAATTGTTTGAATTCTTCTCGTAATACCACGGCAATTTAAGTGATCTGTTCATACAAAAATAAACACTTGAATGCAAAGTAAGAAGAGTAGTTCACTATGAATTAATATAAACACTTTCTAACTCGACAGTTCTAAACTAAATGGAAGTGACACACATAAAAGACTCGCCGAGATTATCAAGTTCGCTAGACTTGTTTTGACAGGTCTGGCGTGTATTTGATATCTTTATTGCAATCTATATTATGATACATTGTTAGCGGTCAGCTTTTAGTCAAAAACAGCAAGTAAATAGAGTTACATTAAATAAAATACTTTGCTATCTGTAATATATATATATATATATATATATTACTCTCTCTCTCTCTCTTTCTCTCTCTCTCTATATATATCATATATATGTATATATATATATATAATTCTTCTGTACATGTATTTGTCACTGAACTCCGCCTAAACAGCTGGACCGATTTTGATGAAATTTTTTGTGTGTGTTTGACAAAACATGGAGAATGTTTTTATGCTATCTCCTTTGTTTAAGTCACCACCAGATAATGTTGCAGTATATCAACTTCTATACAGTTAGGAAAAAAAAAAAAAAGAACCGTTCAACCAATCGCTATGAAAATTGGTAATGATATATGTATTCGTGTATGGAAAATAGATTCCCGCTATCCACTTTATTGTTACTTACCACCAGATGGTAGCGCAGCGTTTTATCTTATATACTGTTCAAACGATATCCATGAAAATTAGTATGCACATATACTGAACGGAAAATATATTCGAGATATGTAATTTTATACAATGCCTTTTTGGCAGGACAACGTATGTCGGGTTCTGCTAGTATATATATATATATATATATATGATATGTAAAATTACAAAAACATTGAGTCCTGCAGGTTTATGCGGCTTTAGCGTAGCTAAGTACCTAAGAAACAGTTACAGTTATTTATTTAACAAAATTAATGTCGTCCAGTGTAATTAAAAGAAATGTTTAAAATAAAAGCGGTGAAAAAGAAGAAAAAAACGTGAGATGCAAGTATTCAAATATAACAAGAACTCGCATCTACAAGGGAACGAGGAAATGTTGAATGTAGTGAAACTGGGTTGATGGTAGGAATGTCAGAAGTGCGTGAACTTAAAGATCTTGAGATGAATGAACAATCTCGCTGGCTCCGCTGAAAGATAGGTTCCTCTTTCCTCAACTAAACGAGCACAGATGAATTTATTTCGTTTGAGCTTGAGTTTTCATGTTACTTGAGAAACGATAGAGTATTGATTGGATGGTGCAATACTTGATTCTTGAAAGGATTGAGTTGAATGCTCTGGCATCAGCTTATTATTATCTTTGCTTGATTTTAGTTAAGCTGTAAGTTGTGATTAGTAAGAATAGTGATATTTCCCATTCCTGTGATAAAAGTTTGGGCTTGAATAATTAGCTTCTAGTGAATTAAATTGCTGATGAAGAATTTTCTTGCTATATATATATATATATTTTTAAAGAAATATTCTATTAAGTCTATCTTTAAATCTTGATGTATTATTGCGTTAGGAACATACTAGGGGACACCAGAGAGGATACGGAGGAGATTTTTCTGGATGATTTGTACTAGATATTTGTTTGCTTTGGCTGTTATGCCACATATTGGAACTTATAAATGAATGGCAATAAGACGTACCAGTTACAGAGTTCTAGTGTAACTGTTAAATCACGAAACACTTGCACATTATTGATACTACTTAAAATCATAAAAAAATAGTTGAATGAAATCTTAAGGTCAACTTGTAAAGATCAAATTAATTATAAAATATAAAAAGTTTAAAAATGACCTCCCTCATTTAAGGATGGCGTGAATTTTAGCTACACTACTGATTTTAATGAAACTAAAATTCTAATTTTTTCAAAGACAGGGGTACTTACTGGGAAACAGTATTCTAGCTGCCATTCCTGGGAATATGATAAGAAAAAGGGGAAGGAGTTTCAGGTATCCAGCCAGAATGCAGCCACCTTTAGCGTGAGAGAGGTCTTTTGCAGATAGAGCCCTCTGAACAATAACCTGGAATTAAAATAGCAGAAATTTGAATCACAAAAGACAAAAATACTGTTAAACGGTTAGGGAAGTTAGGTTCGAAACCCGACAACTCACTGATCTATGCTAGAAGCAAATACAATAAATGTGAACGAAGGAAAGTCTTATGGGAAGATTAATATGGGAGGAGGATATTTCGATTACAAAGTGATTATAGTATATCAGGCGCCACATGGATACCTTAGATAACGATGAATTTGCTACAGATATGCTGTTCTGTTAGCGTGTCATCTCAGGTTAAAGTTTCTTTCTTTCAAACACTATAGTTTTTGAGTAACGATAATCAATAAAAATCTTGGCTCATGTATAAAAATGGGGAAAATTAATATATTGCTTCGGGTTTCGGGTCGGGACATGGATGTTTGCGTTGCCATGGATGTTTGCAGTGGCTCGGAATCCATTTTAAGCCGTATGTTCTGGTCTAATATTACTATAGAGCGTTAGGTGTAGTGTTGACAACCTTACCAAGTAAAAAGAAAAAACATCTCCTGTATCTCGAAATCTGCCAGTAGGCAGACGGCCTTGTTCCACCATGGAGTTGTTGCACCAATGAAGAAAAAGGAAAAGAAGAATATACATGTGAATTGAGTTGGCTTATTTTTATATATTGATACAAGTCCAATTTTGGAAAACAGGATTAAAATGGGTTTATTCACTTTCATATATATTTTTTTGATTTTATATCAATAAAAGTTGCAAATAATGAACTCAAATTTATTTATATTTTAAATTTCCGATATTTTTTTTTTTAATGATTGTATTGGAAATAAAAAATTTTAATTCCTCAATATAAAAGTAAATGGTGCAATAAAATACATGTAATTAGTGAAATTTGAATGGAATGTATGAAAAAAAAGATAGAAAATGAATTCGTCACTGTAAACACTACCGGTTCTTGAATTCACAATGGTGGTTATAAATAAATCAACTCTATAAAATTCTTAATTATTTTATTACACATACTAAGAATATTAAAAACTTTGTACAATAATTACAAACTAATAGCAATGCCACGAAACTTAATTTCTCTCAATAGACCTCTCACACTTCTAACAATAGAGAGTTTTTTGCATACCGTATTTTTTTCATTTAGTTATTCATACCGTATTTTTAAAAATACCGTACAATACGGTATTTTTTTCTCCCTAGCGCGCATGTTCATAGGAAACATTATTACAGATACGCATGCGCAATTTCCTATGAGCATGCGCCCTAGGGAGAAAAAATACCGTATTGTAAAAATAAGGTATGCAAAAACTCTCTCTCACACTCGCTCTCCAAGAACGCTCTCGGACACACACTTTTCTCACCCAATTAACTTGGCGTCGCAGCGCCCTCTAACAGTATTCTTTCCTCTTTTTTTTCCACAAGCTAAAACAATACAAGCTTAACAAGATGCTTAATAGGCTTAACAAGTAGCTTGACGGCTTAAACAAGCTAAGCCTGAATGTTCAGCTTTGGATTAATACATGTTTTTACATTAAAAATATTAGTTTTGACTCATAAGAGATTAACATAGTTTTTTTTTTTGTGGGATTTTTATAGGAATGAAAAATGGTTGTAACCGTTTAATATAAATTTATCTGCATTATTGATGTCTATAAAAGTTTTAATTTGTACGTATTTCTACCAAACTCAAAAGGAATTGGAGTCTCAAAAGCATACTAAAATATTTATGATGATTAAAGAGAGATCGCAAAATTTAGATTTTCTAAATCCTTCGTTTTCCACGATTAATTAAAATCTACACAAGTAATATAAAAAAAAAAAATTTTAAAGTCAATTCCTACTTTTTTTTTTTTTTCACTATATTGCAGAAAGTCCTTTATAAATAATTTTCATTTCATTTTTTTAAGTTTATCTGGCGCCATCTATTGGTAGATACATGCAACTTAAATCTAATTACATTTAATTACTGAATTGATGTTTGAAAAACTGTATTAACGTCAAGTGTCATCCACAACAAGTTAAAAAATGTATTTGAACTTGAGTGGATGAATAAAAAAGAAAACATTTTATGAACGATTAAAAATTTGAGCAAGATATATATAGGAAAGTGTGAGATAATAAAAGGAATTGAAAAAAAAAGAGATGTTAATTAAATAATAGACAATATATATTCGTGATATTAATTAAAATCCAAAAGAAACGACATAGCTTAACCTTCACAGCTGCACTTGCCGAACTGCTATTTTCGCAAAATTGAAGAATAAATTCGAAAAATTATGTATATTTTTTAAAATAGTGACATCATATCCATTCATCGACCAATTTGTTTAATTCTTTTGTCATTGTAAAGCCTGAATGTTCAGTTTTGGATAAATATGTGTTTCACATGGGAGGATTATAGAGATTTGCATGGAGACTATGATTCATAGGAGATTATAGAGATTGCATGGAGATTTTAATTCATAAGAGTTTATAGTTCTTTTGTTGGGATTTTATAGGAAGGAAATACTGTTTCAAAAAGCGTGAAGACTCGACGGTGTTTGTGATATTTAGCATTTTGCCTCGTTAGTCGGACTACCTGGTTGATGTTTTCGGGTTTTTCTCTCATATGATACGCAAATGGAGTAGTTCCACCTAAAGAAAGTCCTTCCGTAGGCATTGCCCTCCTTCTTCAATGGTATGGAGCCAAGTCAGACTTCTACCTACGGGTGCTCCATCACAACAAAATGTACCATTTTCCTCCATCTATGAGTAGATTACTCATGGAAGGAGGAAAGGGGTTTACCCTGAGGATTAGACACATTATATTTTTTTTAATAAAATACTTTTCTATAACATAAAATTCGAGATTCTTAAGAACTTTTTAATGGAATTTTTAGAAAAATGTAAATAAATAAGTGATCTTCTGGAATGTGCTTTCTTGCAGAAATTCTTTGTTCTTTCCCGCCACCCTCAAAAAAAAAAAAAAATAAATAAATAGATACAATGGTTTTAATTTTTAGAAAATTACGTAATTTTGCAGAATTAATTAAATGTTTAAATAACAACGCAACAAATATCTTTCCTGTAGATAATTGTATGATGTAATATCTAATTATGAGGGGAAAAAAATGAAACTTAATTGGTCAAAACATTTAAAAATATATGAGGCATTAAACAATTAAAAATATTATGAGGCATTGCTTCTTACAAAAAGTAATTCTACTTTTTTATGTTTATTCTAGAAATTAATCTTTCCTTGCGATGTACTGTGCGCTGACAACTGAGTGTGATGTAAAAAAAAAAATTGAAGAATTTGTAATGGCTTTAATTTTTAAAAATAGGTTTGATTGGAGAGTGGAAGGTATAAAGATTCTTAGAAAAACGTTGCAATTTAAGTTCCAAGAAACCATAATTTAATCAAAGAACTATAATTGTTGTTGTTGTGGCTAAACCTCAATGTGCGGCAGTGCATAAGTAGTCTACTCACGGATAGAGGAAAAGTGGGAAGGTTCTGTTGCGATAAAGCACCCGTAGGTAGGAGTCTGACATGGTTCCGTGTCTTTGAAAAAAAGGAGGACAATGCATTCCGGGGTACTACCCTGCATTTGCGTATCGTATGGTAGAAAACCTGGAAAACTTCCACCAGCTAGTCTGACTAACGAGGCAAGATGCTGAAAATCATAGTGCTTAATAATTGGTTAAATGATAAATAAAACTGTATGTTTGTAACTTTTGGTTCTTGTCTTTTTTTCTAAACATGTTTTTTCAATATGAGAAAAGATAAATTTGTCCTCCTGGAGGAAGGGAGGGGGTGGGGGGGGTCATATCATAGTACATAGTCCCCAAAGAGTGTTTTTTTTTTTTTTAGTTGTGAATATTAAAAGTCGAAGGTTTATTTCAATGAAAGAATGCCATTCTTACCTGATCAGAGCACCAGTACCAGATGGCGCTGATGGTCAATCCAAACGTCATGCCCGTCACTGGCAAATCGCTGTCATTCGGTGGACGGATCAGACTCATGTAGTTATCGGGAGCTGCACTGCACGACTTGTTGTCTTCACCGTATCCAACAAAACTTTCGTTTAAGGTGACATTTCCAAACCCATCTACTAGTTTAGAATAACCACCGACAGCACTGATACCTATTAAAAATCCAGAAAATATCTTTATAGTATACATAAGAAAAACATCACATAACAGGTGGGCTGAAAAGTAATTTATAAGTAAAAGTATTTTTAATATAATTCTTAACTGCTTAAAAACTAAACTTTTTATCTAAATTTCAGTTTTGAAATTGTAACATAAGTGCCATTTAAAAAACCTGACAATTTAAAAATATATATTGTTAAACGAATATATCATTTTTAAAAGGAAAAATGTAATCAGTTTGGTTAAAAATTGAAAATATACATATATATATGAATGATTACCATAAAGTCTTCTGCAGGAATAACAATAAAAAATTTACTACCAAAAAATTGTATAAATGATTACACATTAAGAAAATCATTTATACAGTTTTTAAAATTAGGGAATAATCATTTTGAAATTTACTTTTGTAAGGCTTATATAAGTTTTATTTCCTACACAACTATTTATTAATCTGCTTGACCATTTAAATGTTAATTTTGAAGGGTTTGGAATTATTTTAATTGTTAAAGTTTTTGTCTAACAGGAAATCTGATTTTTTTTTTTTTTATTTTTCATAAATTGCTGAATATTCTCATTTTTAGAATTGCCATGTGGAATAATTAAATCATAAGGAAAACGATGTCATCTAATGACTGCAGAGAATCAGTTATATATAACGTGAGGGACTAACGTTCTGGAGCCCAGTGCCATCCCATGACTTTTCGGGTTCGACTACCGACGGTACCATGAATGTTTGTAGTGGTTCGGTATCCACTCTAAGCCATAGGTCCCTGCCAAAATATTATGGCTGGTACTCCACAAAAGGTCGTAAACTATTCTCAATTCAAAACCACAAGGTTGTTTTTTTCTACTTTTCTCTATTTTTATTGCTGATATGCCAACTAATCTAAACTCTTAACTGCTATCTACGCTGATGATACTGCAATCCTTTTGTAAAAATAAAATAATTCATTCTTAGCTATCACTTTAAAGTTCTCAATAACGGGTTCATTAAATGGAAAATTTCTTTAAACGTAAATAAGAATGAAGCTGTTTTTTATTCTCTGTTGGAAATAAACGTCAATGATTAAGATCAATAATAATATCCCTTGGAATAATCAAACTAAATATTTATGAGTTATATTGGATCAACATTTAACTTGGAAAACAATATTTTCTGCACACCAGAACTAAACTTCGTATTGCCTTCCAGAAAACTCTATCCACTTATAAATAGAAATTCTACCATGACCAGAGATAAAAATTATTCTTTATAGGGCTATGCTTCGCTCAATTCTCACGTACGCTTGCCCGGTCTGGTCATATGCTGCTAAATCTAATTTAAAAGCGCTTGAAACTTTACAAAATATCACTATCCGCCAAATTACCTCTGCTAAATGGTTCATGCGCACTTCTGATATCTATAAAGCTATTAACATTCCTTCCTTAAAATATTTTCTTAAATACATCTCTGTTAAATTTTTTGACACGCTTATTAATCATGAAAATACTGCAATCCTGGAGATTGACTCTTATGTTCCCTTCCCCCTTATGATTTAAAAAAAGTCCGCGCAAAATTCTAGTTTAATTTCTAATTTAATTTTTTAAACATTTTCTTTTCTTTTATTTGTTTATGATTGTTAGTTAATTTTTTAATTATATTTATAAATATATTCTGGGTAATTTTCAATGTTTCAACTGTATTTACCCTGTGATATCGGAGATGGAGCCCCAGGGGCTAAATAATAGCTCCAAAAGAATGCGTCAACCAACCCGTAGTATTAAAAGCATTAAAAGGTGAAAAAAAAATGGTGGTAAATGGTTAAAAATTGAATGGTGTCAAAGTTTTTTTTTCTTTCTAATGCAGCTGGATACACTTAGACAGTTTGGTCTTGGCAGTGCCTTCAGATAAGCGCTGCACAGACGCACTCACTTTGCATTACCCAGGGGGCGTGTAACTTAAAGATAAGCCACGGAGTAACAATGCCTCCGCAACGCTCTACGATCCTATTAGACCGGGGGCCTACAGTTTAAAGTGGATTCAGAACCACTACAAACAACCATGGCACCGCCGGGCTCGAACTCGAAACCTGTGGTACCGAGTGCCAGTGAGCTAGTCACTCGGAAATTCAGGCCCTTTTTACAGACGTACTCACTTTGCATTACCCAGGGGACGCGTGTAACTTGAAGATAAGCCACGGACGCGGAGTAGAATGCCCCCGCAACGCTCTTATTAGACCGGGACCTACAGTTAAAAGTGGATTCCGAACCACTACAAACATCCATGGCACCGCCGGGACTCGAACCTCGAAACCTGTGGTACCGAGCGCCAGGGCGCTAGCCACTCAGCCATTCAGCCCCTATGGTGTCAAAGTTAAAAAAAAGGAACAAGGTACGCGTGTAAATTAAACGCTTAACAGAAATTTTGTTTCTATTCTTTAATTATTTTTTTTATAACCAACTAGCCCTTTGTTAGAAATATACTGCTAGAATGAAAATATTTTGAATAGATACTATAACTAAAAAAAA